>JAYKQN010000018.1:1825000-1880000 GCA_036785175.1 Eupleurogrammus muticus
CAGCCCCCAAAACTGAGCAGCCTGTAACTTTGCTCGTAGCTCACCACTGATAGCATGAGGAATGCTCAGCATGATCCGTGTCCCCCCTTCACGTGTATGATAAGCAGTTCCGACGTTTACTCTTAGTCGCTTCAGTAACGGAATATCCTCCGAAAATGATGACATGGGACGTGTGTGTTTTGCTTTATGGAACGCAAGGAGAAACACATTAAAAAGGGCTTGCCTTTGTTCCTCAGTAAGCTTGTCCCGCCACCTGCTAAGGGGACGACTTGCTATTTCTTCTCGGCTTGCCTGTTCATTAGCAATGGCTTGCACAACGTTGGCATGCTCCTTGCTCTTTTCGTGTTTGTTAAATAACGGGTGGTTAAAATTGGTCGAGCCTTTGTAAAACGCACCTGCTTTGTCTGCAAGTTGTGGATTAGCACGGCAAAACTTGCACCACATTTCACTCCGGTCATCGTTAGCTTCAAGCCATGAAACTTCTTGCAGCCACTTCTCCGAAAAAAGTCTTTTCTTTGACTTGGGCTCCAATTGTTGCTTCTTTTGTGGTGGCAAAACGCCAAAGAAACTGCTCACTGTTGTCTGTTTCTTTTTAGACATGTTTGACAAGTGATATCCACACTAGTTACCAACATTAAACATACTAGCATTGGCAGCATGAAACCCCATGTGAAATATTTCGGGAGGGACGGTACGCAAGAGCGCTGCCGTGAATCACGAGCAGTAAGCATCGCTCATTTTTGCTGCGCATGCGTACCTGCGTACCAGTTATGTGCACCCCTTTTTATATCCTTATATTTATTCAGCTGCAGACCATGAAAATAGCTTCAAGAGATGTAATTAAACTAATACTTGCCTCCGTTTTGCAATATAAAGGATTATATTACAGGTATAATCGAATTTTTTTTTGTTTTTTTTAAGCATTTTAAAAGCAGAACTGAAGTATGATTTCCACTCACAGGTTAAGAGTTGAAAACTAGAAAAAAATTTCCTTTAAGATCCATTTCAAGCAGAGAAAAATGAATTATTTGTGATTGTATCCTATAGCTGATATTAAGCATTTATAGTTATTGACAGTCTAGAGCTGATATCGTCATTATTAGTGATTATAGTCTATAGTTTCTTGATTTTACTGCAGTTAAATTAATTATATTTCCTTGTGTTTCTGACCCGTGAGTTTCTGCCTTAACGTGAACGCCTCTGAAACAGCAGCCTAATGACGTCTCTCTGCTGCCCTCATGAGTCGAAGCAGATAAATGCTGTCATCAGATGATAAAACTAATGATGATCTTGTTGGGACTCACTCAGCGCTGCAGAGTCTCTGCCAGGCCTCGTGATATTTGACTGGCTCCTCCTGTAGAGTTGATCGCTCCAGGTCTGCAGAGTCTATATACTGAATGACATCACAAACCGTAGAAGATGTTATGTTGAGCATTAACATTCAACACTTGATGCTGAAACCAGGAAACGTGTGAAATGTTACCGTACCTTCACCTCCAGTTTGTGGTTAATAGCGAGAGCCGAATGTTCTAGGGACTTGATGACAGATGTGTAGGAGTCTGACAACTTTGTGTATTTACCCACCAGAGCAACGGAAACATGCTCGAGAAAACGGTCAGATCTGAGGAGTCAGATGGTTCACTGGATTTAGCGCTATCAATACAGCATTTTCCCCCTTTAACTATAAGATGAATATAGTTATGTGATCGTTTCACAACTATATATATGGACAGCGTAAAAAACAAGTTAATGATGCCCTGACCTGTCAGCCATCTCCTTCCACTTGGTGAGCATCTTTCTCGGCCTCATCTCAATCGGGAGGTTGAGTCTCTGACAGAAGTAGGTGACGACCCCCTGGTCCTCCAGCAACAGAGGAACCCTGTAGACGGAGGACACGTCCTGCACACATATCACCTGGAACAGTCAGAAACGGCTTTATTTTAGACTCTAAATCATTGAGCTAATATCACATTTCTACATTACGATATATTATTTTTAGGCTCCTACAGGTTCCTTCAAATTAAATTCAAGTATTTTTAGGACCATTTGTATACAAATTAATCCCTTTTTCACAGCTTAATATATTTTTACTCAAACTTCACCTGTATGGTTAGCATTTTGAATAGGTTGAACTAGAGCAAACAGAGTACAGAAAAGTCATTTAGTTTATTTCTAGTGAACATTTTTTACCAATTAAAATTCTACTAAAACAGACAGTCCCCAACACATTAAATTGGTGACTTAGAGACAGCAGTTTCTGGTGAAATGGCAGTAAAGTTGACAGTAATATTCTGGTTTATCAAGTATGATGTTGCTATATTCTACACTCTTTCTCTGGATAACTGTATTGATTAAATGTTCCAATTCATGTTTCTACGCAGAAATGTGAAGTCAGTAATAATCTTTCAGGGCTCCAGAGATAAAGTATTTAGAGTTTAGATCTAAAACTAAATAATTTTACCTGCTGCTAAAAATACTGATCAGTATGCTGTAAAATAATTAATTTCATCATAAGGGGAAAATATCTTGAATTAAATACCATAGTTTTTTTTTTAGTTTTTTTAAAACTTATTACAAGAAAACAAGACTAAAAATAAATTTAAAAAGAAGTTGAAAGAAGCAAAGCCATCAGCAAATGAATTATGATATTTTAAGATGGTCAGAAGATCAATTTTGGACTAATATTGTCATTTGTTAAGATTTAATTATTTCTTTTACGGAATAACTGAGATCATCATCTCTCCTGTCCTTTGTAAACTGAAGGTTAATAAATAGTGTAAATGGTCATAATATATTTCAATATAAAAACAGAGGAGTTATTGTTGTTATTTATACTATTAGGTAAAATTTTACAGGTCTGACCCACTTGAGATTAAATTGAGCTGAATGTGCCCTTGAAATAAATAAAGTTTGACACCACTGCTCTATGCGGAGATAATTTGGGATTTTTTTAAGCAAGTAAGATTCTTTAATGTCAATATCAAACAAATATCTAAATAAAAAAAAACATCTTGGTGTCTGATTAAAAGCTCAGATTGCATATCTTCTTGACTTTTAGTCAAGAAAATATCCAATAACCAGCCAACTTCAATGCAGTATAAAAAAAAAAAAGACTGTTTAGGAGCCTGTATTTCATTCCAGCATTCCAAACAATTGTGCACAACTTTATTAATATCTTTAGGATCAGTTTCCTCACTTTATTAACCAAGGTTCTTCTTATATGTAAACTTCTTTTTATCAAACAAATTGACAGTAAAATTACTCCAGAAAAAGAAATTTCAGCAACATATTCTAGACACAGAAGTTCATTTAAGAAGTTTAATGCAGAAATCCCAGCACTTCACCTGTGTCGGCTCCACATGGCAAAACATGGATATCTTTTCCTTCACTGCGGTTTCTAGGGACGTTGAACAGCGGCACATGATCTGAAAGTTATTAAAATAAATGTGTTGTAGTAAAAATCTAAAGAATAGTCTAAAAAAAATTAATTTTTTAAATCTGTATTCTGTTGGATTGTGTTTGTTCTTGTGTAAACTGTGAGGTTAATGCATAATAAACTACTCGCTACTAGCGGCTAGGGCTGTTTGTATCTCGGCCCACAACAAGTTTATCATGGTTGCGGCCAAACTAAAGCGGCTCACCAGATCTGGAGACAAACCCAGACCCCGCAGCTCCCTCACACTGTTCTGTGTGGGTTTGGTTTTCTGCTCTCCTGTGGTATTCGGCTGGAAACATGAACAAAAATTCAGCTCAGATTGGACAACGGTAAAAAAACAAATTGTTAATTTGAGGACGTAGCAGCAATTATTCCACTGTTCTTACACCGATTTCTTGCCGTTTCTGTACCTGTGGAATCAGACTGACGTGGATGTTGCAGAAGTTCTCCCTTTTCACCTTGAATTGGAATTGTCTAAAGGCCTCTATGAAGGGCATGCTCTCGATGTCACCCACAGTGCCGCCCAGCTGTCAAAAGAAACCAGCAGTTTATCCTTCAAAATGCTGCACTAACACAGGCACTAAATGATCCTCACACAGTGTCATCAAGACAAAACCATGTTGACTTTAGTTTAATGCAGGAACTCTCCCTCCTTGGGGGTCCATGGTCAGAAAAATTTAAAAGCAGCAAACTTGTGCAATTTGAGAGAAATTTCAAGACATAGAACAAACGGTTTTAAGGGTCAGGTGGAGTTCATTTAACAATACTAAATATCAGGGTTCACTGCAGTGCTTTATAGCGGAGGTGGTCGCCTTTACAACAAAGACCCCCTGCCTGCATCCCTCCAAGAAAAACAAACATTCTGCACCTTTGCATTCACAGTAGTGTGAAGTTGCTCAAAAACCACAGGCTAAGACGTTAGCCGGTTTAGCTACTTTATTCCTCACGTTAACACAAAAGCTCACAAGCGCTTTCATCTTTTAGAGAAGAATCTCACTACATGGGAGATACAGCCTCACCAGGACGTGTTCACAGAAGCTCAGGAAATCCCAGCACCATCAATCTGGGCCTTAACTCATTTATTATACTCTTCTTAATTTGTACAAAAATAAATTATTGAACTTTTAACCATTGTCTCACCCCCTCCCACACACACACCCTGTCACCACCTCACTGCTTCTCATGTGCCAAAAGAAAAGAATTTCCTGGAGGCACGTTAATAATTTAACATTTCATTGTTTATGCGGATCTATGCAGCAACAAATTCACTAAAGATGAAATATCTTCATAGAGCATGTTGGCAAACAAACACAGACTCAGAGAAGGGCAGTTTTACTGGCTTTATTTTTAAGGATGTCTCTATCAACTTCTATGGCCCCTGATCTCAATCCAAGTAGTTTAATATTGAATATCTGCTGATACTGAGTCCCTATCCAGATTTATTTATTTAGATAATCCGGCTGCTCTGTGAACACGTTAAACACATTAAAATGTCTATGCCTGATAATTAAACATCTCTGCAGTGTATCAACAAAAAATAATCACCTGCATCCAACCTTCTCTCTTTTTTTTTTTTCTTACAAAACTAAATAAACGGACTAAAAGATATCTACAAATAGCTTTTATTCATTTTTTAAGGGCCATATTGTTCCATTACTTCACAATTCTCTGACATTACCAGATTTCAAAACATCTCCACACTGCAGAGGTTTTATTGTCACTAAGTTTTCTGCATCCTGACACAAACTGGGACTGTTTTAGCCACCTGTGACAGGTAACCCAACACACAGATGCTTGCCTATTATAAACATCAATTTTGGCTTGAATTTCCTTTTCTTCTGCCTCACCAACATCCGTTTGTGACAGTTCAGCAGTTGCTGACACAGAGACAGAACAGTACAGATATTTTCTATTTTTTCCTGTACAGCATCAAGTTTCTTTTCTGACTTATGGTGATTTTCAGACCTAATAATGAGCTATTCAGACTAAAATTACCTCTATGACACAAACTTGAGGTGTTACGCCATCATCATCGACTGAGATCCTCGCCTGCTTCATCACCCACTCCTGGATGGCGTCCGTGATGTGAGGGACCACTATGTAGGAGAAGGAATTTAAATTATAGACACAAACACACACAGAGCAGCTTTATCCAATAAGATGCTTCTGTCTCAACAACAGATATTTGTCTCACCTTGCACAGTTTTCCCCAGGTAGTCCCCTCTTCTCTCCTTGTTGATCACTGACTGGTAGATTTTTCCTGTGGTGAGGTTGTTGTCTCTAGTCAGACGAATGTCCAGGAAACGCTCATAGTTTCCCAAATCCAGATCCACCTCACCACCGTCATCAAGAACAAAAACTTCACCTGTTCAAAACAGTCATGATTATTCATCATGACATGATCCTTTTGTAATAATCCCTGTAGGGAAATTAGCATTTTAAATTTTAACTGCACATTAAATTTAAAAAATCTGCTGACTGGTTAATGGAGATAACAGAAACCTGGATAATCTGTTTCTTACCATGTTCATAAGGTGAAAACGTGCCAGCATCGATGTTGATGTAAGGGTCGATTTTGATGGCTGTGACGTGGAGGCCGCATGACTTCAGGATGGTTCCCACGCTGCTGGCGATGATTCCTTTACCAATGCCAGATATGACACCTCCAGTAACCAGAATGTACTTCATACTCTCATATACACTAGAGTCAAACACAGGAATAAATGTTTTCTTATTTATTTTGAACCAAAATAAAAACATGAGAAAAATAAAGGGAAAACAATACAACCATTTATCCATTTTGATGTTCAAAAAGAAACAGGAAGATATAATTTAATGATAGTCAGATTTAACAGCAACGCCAATGCCAAGTATTAATTATTATGAATGAAGCAGTTATATTTTATATTTACACAGATCATTATAAAATGATAAACTTAAACACAACACTCCTGCCCGTATTTTACTGTAAATATCTTTTTTTGTTTTTTGAACCAACAAAAAAAATTAACCATTCTGTTTAAATAATGTTAATTATAGAAGCGATAAAAATCTTAAACATGCTAGAAAGCTGCGTCAAAGCAGTTACTTGTAAGCAACTGCGACTTTTTCTTGTAGCTTGAAGACGTTACACCTTTTATGATAAAAAGGTGAAAAAAGCTACAAGAAAAAGTCCAGTTGTTTACAAGTAACTCCTTTGACACTATAAAGACCTGGATGAATGCGAATCTACAGACAAGCTAGAAAGCTCAAACCGTTCACTAATATTGTAATTATCAAGTGTATTGGCCAGAAATATATGCATTAATAATGCGCCTTTACATTAGCACCGATGACAAAGTCAAAGCAGCAGACAGACGCTGTGATATATTTATAGTTGAATGTGAATTATGGCGGATTTGAACAGGCGGGAACGAGATGTACTTTAAGCGCGCAGATGTAAACAAAAAACGGACACTTTTCTTACAATGTTCACATAATGATTCAGAAATCAGCAAATAAACGGAGTAATTTTTTTTAGTCGTAGTTTAGCTCTCGTTCCTCAATAAACTGCGTCATTTTAACCATCGTTTTCACTTTGTCTTCTGTGACTAAATGGTTTAATTATGTGCAGCTTGTACAACATTTTTAACAACTGCGTTTTTTACAGTTCTCTGCGTCTCGCGCGAACTAAAACAAACAGCATTAAAGCCGAGAAAACTTACCGGATACCGACAGATAAACTGGCTTCGAAGACGTGCAGTCAGGTGCCGTTTATAACGCTAAGTTGTTTGTTTTTTACCTCTTTTTACTGGTATTTACGCAGAACCATGTTCCCGCTGAGGCTCCGCGGCACGTGCAACGGAACCTGCCTGGTGACGTTTCTTCTTCTCTGTGTCTTTAATGGCGGGAACAAACAGCTTTAGCTCTTAGCGCCACCTGCTTTTGCGGCGGAAGGAGCCATGTATAGCAGCCTATAAGATAAGATAAGATAAGATACGACTTTATTGAAATTTGCTTGTTACTGCAGCTAAGGTGTGAGAGAGTACAGAGTACAGAGTAAAGAAAAAGAAAATAAAAGCTAAAGAAAATAAAAGCTATAAAAAATAAAAATACACAACACTATATACAAAATTCGTTAAATTTGTTGATCAGCATACACAGTATGAATTATGGACATATTTAGAATGGAAAAAAAATACTAATTTAAGCAAGAAAAAGGTATGCATATACAAAGCATATATACATACATACATGCACGTACATACCTACATACATACACATACACACATATTTACATATTTGCATATATATACGCACATACATATCCACGCACATACACACATGTACACATACATAGCTAATGCATACTTAAGGTGCAGGATGTGTCCTATAGATCCTATTATAAAACCATAAATTCCAAGTACACATATTCAAGTATTATAATTACAGTTTTATGAGACTTGAATTTTTTTAGTTTGATGCTACTTTATTTTACACTACTAAATTTTAGAGTGAAATGTAATGTTGAATATTCTAACCCTGTTTAATAGTCTGATAATTTCTTTTGCACTTGTGTGAAAGGTCAATATAAATGTAATGAATAATGAAGTGTTCTATTATACAAAAACATATGATGCAGTACTCATTAAACTAGCAGCATATCTAAAACTGGCTTTACATTGATTAACGACACCAATAACCAATTGTTAAATGTATTTTTAGCAATAATAACAAACATAACACTTACATACACACATAACACTAAAAAAACTATTTCTATGTCGAGTCCTTGTTAATGCTTGTACCATATCAAGTATCCAATACTGCTGATAACACTCTAAATACTTCTTCCACCACTGCCCACTTAACAGGTTAATAAGTAGATATATACTTTTTTGTCTAATGGTGGGACAAGTATATGACTTCATATACTTTGTATATACTGTATATCCTATATACAACACAGCAATGTAAAAATACTCCATTCCAAGTAAAAATCCTACATGAAATGTTCTATTTAGGTAAGGATAAATATTAGCAGCAATTAAAAGCTGGGTAGATCTAGCTGTTTTTTTATTAAATAATTATATTATTAATTCTGTAGCATCAATGTGTTAGCAGCATGATTTTGTTTATGGTTTGAACTGATTTATATATTTATTTAGTTTGAGGGTCCCAAGATCATTATTATGCACCAGGAAGGAAGGATTTTTTTTAAATAATCATTGAAGTCATGTGACCATGTGAGAAGTTTAGAGTGAACAAATTTCTTTTTGGTGGAACTATGGACTACTAAAAGATATCTAAAATGTGAATTAGACTACACAACCTCTGATTTTTGCAATTGTATTTTAAAAGCGTGTTATAACATTCAGTTTGAAAAATGTATATCTCACAACAATTAGACAAGAAGTTAATTATATATACTGAAGTAGAACAATAATATTTTTTTGTTACACCACTAGATGGAGCATCACATCCACACTGTTAACCCCTTTGGGCTAATTTAGCTTTTAACATGCAGAGGATCACTAATCCATAATGAACTAATGATTTATTGGAAGTGTTACTTCCTGTCACATCAGGTTACTACTTTACTCTCATTGACATTTAACTGTTAGAGGTTAATGTTTGGTTAAGTGAAGCAACAACAACACAGAGCTAATATTAAAGTTTTCCTTTATGTATTCATTGCCGTGCTGCTCCAGTTTTTCTGTGGGTAATGAGTGGTGATTCTAATTCATATCTGATCCATGGTCTTGATCTAATTAAAGTCCTCGTCCCTGCCTCGTTTTCCTAAGCTGTTCCCTTCAATTACATCTGACAAGTGAGCTCAGACGCACATTAACCTCCTGCACCAAGAGGTTCTGCTCTTCCCTTGTCTCTCTGAGATCTTAAAATAACAGAGAGGACTACGAGGCAATTTCACCTCTTTGAATTCAGCTGCAGGGAAACAGATCTGTTGAAGGTGGAGTCGGTGATTCTTGAGGAAGATTGTTGATATTTGAACTGAGCGACACACACATACACCACACACACACACACACACACACACACACACACACACACACACACACACACACACACTATCTCTGCTGCTCCTTCAGAAGCTGCTGCTTTTAATGCTGATTGGCTAGAGCAGTCAAATAGTGTTGTTTGTTTCCCATTTCCCACACACACACACATACACATGCACACACAGCAGTTCATGTTTTCAGTGTCACGTGTATGTTTCTGTGGTCAGATGTGAACACTCCTGTTTGTTAATTATTGTCTATAAATGTTTTTTGTCTATAAATGTTTGGACAAAATGTTCTTTACTTTCCACAAAGAACAAGAGACCAAGAGTCTACAGAGATGTTAATACTGAATGAAACTTCACTCAAAATATCTCCAGGCTATACATCTTTCCAAAGAGAGAAATGGGTTTGACCTAATTTATCCACCTAAATCATACTGGAGCTCATACAAAATGGATTGACTTTGCTTCTATTAAAAAATGGACATTATGTCATACTTATACATGTGAACTTTCACTTTTTACCTTTGCAAAGTTTAAACTTGTCAACTAATGTTAGTTAGTTATTCAGTTTTTTGGAATATGCACTGAACACCTGTGTGATAGAATTTATTGCTTGTAATATGGTCATTCAAGTATAAATTCAACATACCACAAATATAAAAAAGTAAAAGTGAGCCATTCACAAGCCAAACAGCTGAAAGCCTTTTTTTTGTTTTTGGAAGTTTGACATCACAAGCTGCTTCTCCCTCACAGAAACAGCAGCTTAACCCGACAGACACTCACTTAATTTATGGGGGGAGTGGCGATTCCCCTACTGTAGTTTGGGAATGTTTGAGGTGGTGGGAACAGGATATTCTCTAAAGACACAGGGCAGAGCTGTAAAGAAGCAGCGAAAAACACAAACTCTAACCAGAATAACTTGATAGTGAAAAGTTCAACTGAGTGTCAATACTTTCATTTGATATTTTAATCAATCATTTAGATTTATTAAAAGTTACTTGTTGTTTTTCTACAAAATTCAGTTAAAAATACAATCAAATATACACAGGAAATAACTAGAACCAGTGAAACTAGTGTATTATATTTTTTCCAATGTAAAGATCATGTTCAGAAAAAGGTGAAAAGGTAAGCGCGTACACACACTTTCACACACTCATATAAGAAAAGATCCTTGACAACTTCGGTGACACGTGTCATCAGCAACGAGTCTGAGTCATACAATGAGAGTTCTGTCATTGTCTTAAACCTCCTTAATACAGTGTTTATGCTGTGTGTGTGTGTGTGTGTGTGTGTGTGTGTGTGTGTGTCTATTCTCTTATCATTGCCCAAGCCACAAATTATTGAGAAAACTCCTGTCAGTTGAAGGCGTTTGCTCATCACAGTTTCTTCTTTTCTGCAGCTTGAAGCAAATCTAATTTGATTATAAGCAGAGGTGAAGAATGCTGTGAATTTACTGGATGAAGCAGAGGCTCCGTCCCATTTCTCTATTGTCATGAAATGAAAACTGAATGATTTAGGAGAAACTCAGATGTTTCTTATGAGTCCTGGATGTGTGTATGACCTTTAAGCTGCTTTTGAACATGTCTGATCTTCAGTTATTATCAAACCAGCTCCTGCTGCTCCTTCCTCCTCACAAGAGGAGTCGTTTGTGTATCTTGAGTTTCAGCCTCCCCATTCCTGGACTATTGGAGTAACATTTAATTATAATTCTTAAAGTTAAGCTACTAATGCTGCAGGAAAAAATGAGGAGAAAACATTCAGAAGTGTCCAGAGTCCTAGTTGTGTATCACAGGAAATGTTAAATTTAACAGGTCAATATGACTGAAG
Organism: Eupleurogrammus muticus; assembly: GCA_036785175.1. Taxonomy (NCBI): domain Eukaryota; kingdom Metazoa; phylum Chordata; class Actinopteri; order Scombriformes; family Trichiuridae; genus Eupleurogrammus; species Eupleurogrammus muticus. The sequence continues at coordinate 1,836,268 of JAYKQN010000018.1, forward strand.
CTGGTTTGGTTTGTGTTCAACATGTTTTTTGAGCATTTTAAAAGCAGAACTTAGATTTGACGTTATTGAGACTATTTCACATTGTTTCAATAATCATAAAAAGACACTTGGCTGAGGCAGATTTGTCCACTCACACGTTAAGAGAGTTAAAAACTAGAAAAAATGTCCCTTTAAGGTACATTTAGAACCGAGAAAAATGGGATCAATTAGTGGTTGGGGAGTATCTCAATCTGAAGCTGATATTATAATTAATAGTGATTATATATAGTCTATAGATTTTAAAATACGTTAATAGTGATTATTGATACTCTATAGCTGAAATGATCATTAATAGTGATTATTGATAGTGTATAGCTGATACTATATTCATTATGAATATCGATAGTCAATAGATAATATTATGTATTAATAGTGATTATTGATAGTCTTGAGCTGACGTTATCAATAATAGTGATTATTGATATTCTATACCTGACATTATGTATTAATAGTGATTAGTGATAGTCTATAGCTTGTTGATTTTGCGCTCAAATTGCACCAGATTGCAGATTTAAATTAACTTTCTAATTTTTCTATTCCTGCCTTAAACTTTCTCTTCCTTTCTGCGTGTCTGTGCCACCTGAATAGAAACAGATGACAGTGATTTGTTTTTCCTCCTCATCAGGAGGACTGTGTGTTCGGGGGGAAATGAGAAGGATTGATTGATTAATTTAAAACACGCTCTCCTCTTTTCCCTCTTCAGCTGCTCAATAGACACTGAGGGGAAGATCATGGGAGCTCATTCATCAAGCTGTGTATTCCATTAGAAATAATGTGTGTAATGTGCAAACATGCCTGAATACTTTGGGTTGTAACCTTTGACCTGACCAGCTATTACAAGTTCAGTGAATTTTGTGTGTTTTTTAAGGTTTAACACAGAGATTCTGTTGTTGTTTGTCATCATCAAAACTCAAAGCTCCACATTCTGTTTTTTAGTATATAAAAAACACATTAAAAGTTTTAATTAAGAAAACAATTAATGATTACCATCAGACATTTAAGCGCTTAGATCACAATAGGGATTCCATTCATTCTTTTCTCTAGCCTAATTTTGTATAATCTGCAGTAAAACAACTGAGGGAGCATCATAACACAGAGATAACAGATCAGAGCTCAGATACCAGCTTGATGCCTTGTGACCGTTTGGATAAGTGTTTGTAGACCACATGTCCTTCTAGAGTCAGATGTTAAGCTGCAGGAACAAGCAGCTCCTTCATCACTAACTCTGTTATTTATTATTTCACCCTGTTCATGCTGCTCACACCACTCAGCTGTGGCAGCATCATTTACAGCAGCAGAGGTGTGATTCCTCACATCAAATCCTCCTCAAAATAACGTGTGACCATCTGATCCTGTTCCTCATTCTGCTGGTAAATATTATTGTGAATTTTCGTGAGGTTGTAATTAATCCCTTTAGCTTTTTTGTTTTCAGGAGAAAACCTGTCTTGGCTCAGCACTGATACTTTTCCATTTTTTAAGCTTAAAAATCGTTTTCTTTAGTCACACAAAAGGCTTTATTAAAACCTGCATGATTCCAGGTTTAGGTGAGTGGGGAAACCGAAACAACTGTTAACACAAAATTGACATATTATCATCATATAAAGTGAAACTGATTTATTTCCACAGCCTTTCCTTCCAGCTATATTGCTCTCCTGTTTACCAGCTCGTTCTGAATTTTACAGAGCAGAACTACAGCCAGTTAATAATTATCTGTTCACACTAAAAAAAAAACTTCAAGCTTTAATTCAAGAATTTATGTTAATACAACTCTATTCTTGATAAACGTAGTCTACATGTTGTGAATCTGTAGGACACTGACAGGTGTTTTATGACCAGAGCCCGAGTTGTATTGACCAATCACGTTTGAGCTGTGGGTGCCTTGGTTTGACACAAGCAACGAGTCCATGTAGAGAGCTGCATGAAGCAGAACCATCAGCCTAACATTAACTCAGGAATTTTCAGAAATTGAGTTTGCTTGGCTCTTAATTTGATTTTATTTCTAAACTGATGGGAATTTATCAAAGTAAAAATGAACAAAAAAAACAGAACAAAAACTGTAAATCTTTGAGCAGAAATATCTGTTAAGTCTCAGAGCAAAAATCTGTGTAAAGTGTTGGATTAGAAGTGTAGTAGATTGTCTCCTGAGGTTAATCAGATGGCAGCTGATGGGTTAGATATTGGTGAACCAGTTTTCTTCCATTGCTTCCACCATGCTGGACAGATTTCATGCAAGTTCCTAATTCCACACACTTTTTATTTGGCCAACAGGACAAAGTCATCAGTCAAATGTCTCCTACCTCATGTGCTGCCAGTGCTTTATGCCGCAGAGGAGCTACAGTATCACGCTGTCGAGTTCTATTTCAGGATCATTATCAATAGAGGATCTGTCTTTGCCAGTGTCTCAGTGCTGCTTTGTCTGCAGGAAGTCTTCATGAAGGAGTATGGGGACAATGGACGTCTTGATTGGAGGACTATCACTTTGGATCACATGTTTGGAAGAATGCGGGAACGTGACCCAGCCAGAACCGATATGGTTTGGCCCTTGTGGTATGTGAAACGTTTGTAAGGAGCCGAAACGCTGAAGGTTCATCGGCGGCATCCGTGAGACGTGTCTTCAAAGATGTGTGTGACTCAATCCTGGGGAAAGACTCAGTGTATGAGATGTTAACACGAAAAGCCATTGAGCAGCGCATGTCCTCATATCCTTATGGTGCTTCTCTGTGACAGCAGCTAGTTGTGTTTGGTGTTTTACCTACAGACCAGATGTTTTACAGCAGATGAGATTGTGGCCTTCTGTGTTTTTCTGCAGAATCTATTCTGCACAAGGCCTCCTTATCTTTTGTCTATGTTTATCCAGGAATCCTCAGACTCCTGCAGCGACCGGGGTTAAATTTGCAAAGAAATTATCTACTTGAGACTGTTGTTCCAAGGAGTCGTAGCAGCTCAGCGGGTGTTTGAATCTGTCTCCGTCTTCCTTTAGTCTTCATTGTCTAGTGCCATAAAAATAATCATTACAGGAAGATTATCTCCCTTTCAGCTCTTTCCACCTTCCTTCACCTCTCAGAGAGTTTGGAAAGCACTGCTGCATTCATCCCCACCGAGAAAAAACACTCACGTTGTTGGGTAATTTTGTCCCAATAATGCAGACTATTGCACACACAACAAGACATGTTAAAACAACATCAACATCAGGCCAGAGGAAGAGATGCAATCCTCAGCTATTTGTAATGGAGAACAGGGAGGGGAGGGGCTGAGGCTGCAAGATGGATGTGATTTCACATTATTAATTAATGTGTGTGTGTGTGTGTGTGTGTGTGTGTGTGTGTGTGTGTGTGTGTGTGTGTGTGGTGGGAGGCATTAGTGGAATTTCTTAGAGCTGTACTGATTTTACAGAAACAGCAGGCTTGTGTTTTGTGTGTGTGTGTGTGTGTGTGTGTGTGTGTGTGTGTGTGGTGGGAGGCATTAGTGGAATTTCTTAGAGCTGTACTGATTTTACAGAAACAGCAGGCTTGTGTTGTGTGTGTGTGTGTGTGTGTGTATGTGTGTAAGAGAGAGATATCACTCAGCATCAATGCATTTGTGAGCATTATGAGAACATGTTAATTCTTAGTGTTGAAGTCAGTTGGAGTTGGTCTCACTAATAAAATCACACCAGTTGGTAACTTCTCTTTATTCTTGTATCTTATTTTCTTTATTCATTTATATTTTATTGAGACACATAGACAGAAATTAGCTGATAATGAACATGTTGAACATGTCCATCCTGAGCTGTGACTTGTTAACAGGAAACCACAGTTGACTTCATATTTTCATGTTAGAAATGACAGACATTCAGTGACAGTAAGGGACAAATATATGGCATGTGTGGTGGAAACTTGTGGAGAGTATTTCTATCCACACAGCTTTCGAGACACTTGAGCCTTTTCCAAAATGTGGGTTTACTAAAAACAAGTACAGGCTGTAGTTAAAACCATCTGTCTTTTAGATTAATAGTCTAACACTAGAAAAGCTAATTTATGTTGTGTGAGAGCTGCTCACTGCTGCTGATAACAACCTGTGTACGGCAACTAATTGCCTTCTAACATCCTGGTACCAGTAGCTAATAGCCTGCTACCAGTAGCAGTAGTAACAGCCTCATTCAGCAGGTACATTCAACAGGTTGGACCAGACAACTCTTTTTTTGGTCAATGTATTTTTATTGAGTTTTTAGAGAGATACAAAAAACATCAAGGACAAAATCGAAGACAATATAAGACATTACCGAAACAAAACAGAACAAAACAAAACACACAAAAAAGGGACACAAAAAAGCCCACAAAGTAATTATCTACTTATCCTACATGTACATACAGAGTATACACTACACAGCAGAGTCAAGCATTGTTAGTTGTTCCACATATGAAATAAAGGACCGCCATACTGCATCAAACTTGTCTATTGATCCATTCAATGTGTACCTAATCTTTTCGACCTTCAGAAAAAACATTACATCACATATCCATCTACCAAAAGAACGAGATTTATCATTTTTCCAATTTAGCAGAATAAGTCGCTAAGCTAAGAGTGATGAGTAAGCAATGCAATTTAATTGGGGTTTTTGTAGCAGAAGTTTTTCTGATGGCACACCAAAAAGTCCAATAAAAGGACAGGGATCAATGTTCAGACCTGAAATTGCTGAATATACTTCAAATATTGAGGACCAGAATGAGGTGAGACTAGGGCATGACCAAAATGTGTGGAGAAGCGTGGCAGGTGCTTGCCTACATCTGTCACAAATAGGATCAACTTCTGAATATATTTTAGAAAGCTTGGCCTTAGACATGTGAAGTCTGTGTACAATCCGAAATTGAATTAGACTGTGTCTTGCACAAATTGAAGTGGAAGGAATTCTTTTAAGTATGTTAGCCCACTGATCATCTGTAATATTTGCACCCATATCCTTCTCCCAGTTTTCTTTAACCAATGAACAGCCTTCCATGTCAAATATATTTTTTTTACAACCTTGATATACTTCCCCTAACCGCTGGCTGTGCCTCTAGGACTGCATCCAAAGGTGATGTTTGCAGTACTGGGGGGAATTGTTTGAAATGATTCTGCACAAAATGTCTGACTTGCAGGTATCTGAAAAAACTGTGTGCTGGCAAGGCAAACGTTTCTCTAACCTGATCAAATGACATGAAAATGCTGTCTCTATACAATGTCTTAATATTCACCACACCATTTCTAGACCACTGAATGAATGCATTGTCTAAAAGAGAAGCTGGAAACAAATGATTGGCCATAACTGGAGCATACATAGACATAGATACTAGTTCATAGTGTTTACGAAACTGAGACCAAATCTTTAAGGAGTGACACACAACTGGATTCTGACAGGACTGAGGTGGATGTAGTGGAATGGAGGAGCACAAGAGAGCAGAAAGTGAAATTGGCCTGCAAGAGCTAGATTCAATGAGTAGCCAGTCTGGAAACTCCACGCAGGACGAGTCCCAAAGCCAATACAATAAGCATTTTATATTAGCAGCCCAATAATAAATTTGGAAGTTTGGTAAAGCCATCCCCCCATATACTTTTGGCCTTTGTAAAAACAACTTCCTAATTCTTGGCTTTTTATTATTCCAGATAAAAGATGAAATCAAACTATCAAGTTTCACAAAGAATGTTTTTCTAAGAAAACATGGAATACATTGAAAAAGAAATAAAAATCTAGGAAGGATGTTCATCTTAATTATACTTATAAGACCAGCTAGGGAAAGAGGCAATTTGGACCAGCGGGTAAGATCCCGCTGAGTACGCTCCAAAAGTGGGGTGAAATTGGCCTTAATAAGCTGAGAGTGAGACTGTGTGATAGACACAGCAAGATAATAAAATCTATCATTGGTCACTTTGAATGGCAAAGAATGAAATGTGACTGGCAGCTGTATTGATAGGGAGGAGCTCACTTTTGTCCAGATAAAGCTTATAACCAGAGAAGCTACCAAAGACTTTAAGAGTAGAAAGAATATGTGGAGTGGATGCCACAGGGTCAGATACAAATAAAAGGACATCATCTGCATACAAGGCAATTTTATGTTCCTTATCAGCCCTCAAGATTCCCTTAATTTCTGTATGCCGCCTAATGGTAGCTGCAAGAGGTTCCATGACCAAAGCAAAAAGTAATGGGGACAGGGGGCAACCCTGTCTGGTCCCACGCTGAAGAGGGAAATATGGTGAATAAGTGTCGTTAGTGCTTACTGAAGCCATAGGGGAGGTGTACAACAATTTAACCCAGGAAATAAAAGTGCTCCCAAAACCAAACTGCTTAAGAACAAAAAACAAATAATTCCATTCCACACGATCAAAAGCTTTCTCTGCATCCAGAGATAAAAAAAACCTCTAGACACTGAGGTGAGGATGATGTGTAAAGAATATTATATACACGCCTAATATTAAAAAACAATTGCCTATTTTTGATAAATCCAGTTTGGACACATGACACAAGGGAGGGAAGAACAGCCTCAAGGCGGAGAGCCAACACCTTGGCCAGTATCTTAACGTCAACGTTGAGGAGACTTATGGGGTGGTAGGATGGTAGGAAGAGGACCCTTTTTCAAAAGCAAAGATATTGATGCCTGCCGCAAGGTTTGAGGGAGGCACTGAGATTTTAAGCTGTCATCGAATACATCTTTTAGCAGAGGGCTGAGTTTAGTTGAAAACTTTTTGAAAAATTCTGTAGGAAAGCCATCTGGGCCAGGGCATTTTCCACTTTGCATGCATGTGATAGCTTGACTGATTTCATCTAAAGAAATTGGGCTGTCTAAGGATGTTCTTATGCTCTCATCCACTGTAGGTATGTCCAGATCAGCAAAAAACATATCCATTGCTCCCTGGTCATAACGGTGTTCAGAAGCATATTAACTTACAATAAAAGTCACTAAATTGTTTGTTAATATCTAAAGGATCTGACAACAATCCTGTTTCAGATTCAATCCAATCAATGACATGAGTAGTGGATGTCTGTCTCAAACTGTAAGCAAGCGCTCTGCTTGGTTACTCTCCCTGCTCATAAGACATGTGTCTGGATTTCAATAATGCCCGTTCTGTCTGACCAGTTGAGAGCATATCAAATTCTGCCTGATACATTGTGCGCTGTTTATACAGCTCTGGACTAGGGGCAGTAGCATAAGCACTGTCCACCCCAGAGATGAGTTCTGAGAGTTTAGTCTGCCTGGCCATTCGCGCTTTGTGGACAGAAGCATTATAAGAAATAATATGCCCCCTCAGATAAGCTTTAAGGGCCTCCCAAAGCAAGGAAGGGGTACACAACTCTTGCTCCCCCAATATTAATTGTTAACTGTAATTTCTATTCTTTATGTTGCCCCTTTTCTCTCAGTGTAAATATATTTGCTATAGAACTTCTAGTTTTTGAGATCTTGACATTAATTGACACCAACAGTCTCTCTCTTTGTAAAACTTTAGGCAGGAAGTTCAGGGGCACATGTAATATGTTATATATGTATGGATCAAGTAGGCCTCCAGGTCTCTTTAATAGTATTTAATTATTAGAGTAGTACTCTTGAAAGAACTGTTTAACCATCATGCACCTTTAACGTCTGCTGCACTTCAATAATGTTGTTTTTCAATCAAAATTCTGGAAAGTCTTTCTGGAGAAAAGAAAAAAAAAGTGAGCTGCACTCATTCCGGTGTAAACTGAGAGAAGACGTGAAGAAGGAGCTGACTGAACTCCGAGACGAGATTAACCAGGCCCTGGAAGATATCAGGGGAGACTTGAAAAACACAACAATGCAAGTCGAAGAAGTCGAACAACGTGTGGCCGAGCTTAAGGAGTGCAACCTCGACACGCTCCGACAAATGCAACAAAAACAGGAATCCCTGCAAACTAAAGTGATAGATCTTGAGACACGGTCACGGCGAAACAATAGTCTAACAAAATGTTAGACTTTGTGGCCAAACTATTAAAATCACAGCTGCCTACTCCCGGCGAACTCGATCTGAAAATGCCACAGAGCCCTGACTCCGCGACCACCACAAGAGGCTCCGCCACGTTCCATAATAATTAACTTTCACGAGTTTAAAACCATAGAACTGATTCTTTCGTCTGCTTGGAAGAAGGGGGTCCTTTACAAAGGCACGAGAGTTTATTTTGATCATGACTTGATCTGATGGAGATAGTTAAGAAGAGAGTATGCAGGAATAAGGAGTACTCAAAGAGAAGGGTGTAGGGTTTCAGACCCCCCCCCCACCTGCTAAATTCAAGGTGTTTTTGGACGGAGGACCCATGATTGCCAATGACGCAAGAGAAGCTGCAGATGACCTACGGAAAAGGGGGTTCCCAATCGACCAAAATGAGCTAGGTCCAGCCCTGGAGCCCCGCACCTCAGCGTGGGAGAGGGTCAGAGACAAGCATCGTCATCGAGCACTCCACTCGGAGCTGATACGAGGAAAGCTGCGTGCTTTCCTCTACAACCCACAGGAGACCCAACCCTAACGCCGGGTTCTGAATGTGTTTGATCTCCCTCAGCTTCACCAGGTGAATTGATAATTAACAAAATGACTCATAATAATCTATCTCTCCACCTTCCTGATTTTTTAAATGTATTTATATATTTATTATTTTATTTATTTTTATTTATTTTTTCCTCTCTCACATTGATGAACGAGTGACTTTTAGCTTGAGTTAAGTAGGCCAATTTAAAACGGGAGAGTGGTCTGGTGGAAGACTGCTTTGGTAATACTATGCCAACTGAAGTAACTTTTGTAACCAAAGAGGAGCCCTTTTGTTAAAACAGAGTTTTAAAGAGTATGTAATCTCTTTAATAGTGGAAGTCCATTTGTTGTATATTCACTGTGTTCTGTATTCATATTTCAAGAGTTTTTCCTACCCAAGTTCAAGGGTAAGATGTTATAGGTTGCAACAGGCTATCACTGACAAAAGGAAACAAAGCAAATGGATTTTCAGGAATATAAGATAATAACACTTAACGTGAATGGGTTACACAATCCAGTAAAAAGGAGCAAAGTTATTGCTAAAATTAAAAGAGAATATATCCAAGTATCTTTCTGGCAAGAGACACATCTTTCTGACTCAGAACATGAAAACAATTTTTAAATTGAGGTTCACTAACACGTTCTACTCCTCTCACAAATCTGAACGTAAAAGGGGAATAGCAATTCTATTCTCAAATAAGATACAATTCCAACTAACTGCCCAAATATCATATCAAATAAAAAAAAATAATCATATCAAAAACTCAATATTCATGTGGAAAATGCTCAGGGAATTGGGCATGATAGATATATGGAGGGATCTTCAGCCCACAAAAAACAATTTACTTAGTTAATCTAAGTGAATCTAAGATAGGAGTTAGAAATGTGTCAGATCATTCAGTATACCTCTTTCTACATCTAAACGATAAAAGAAAGAATACCTGTGGAGGCTCAATACTAACCTGCTGAACGATAGAGTTTGTAAGGAATATGTAAAAGAAGAGTTAAAAGAATACTTGGTAAATAATGATAATGAAACAGTTTCACTAAATGTTCTGTGGGACGCCTGGAAGGAATATAGGCCAATATCTATTTTGAATACAGACTACAAACTATTTGCCTCAATTATGGCCAAAAGGATAGAAAATATTGTCTCTGAAATGATTGATTCTGATCAAACAGGATTTGAAAGCATTCGACTCGTTGGATGGGGCTTTCTCTACTAAACATTGCATTGTTTTGGCTTTAATGAAAAATCTGTACTGATCTCTTTATTCAAACCCCTCTCCCAAAATAAGAATCAATGGTCACCTATCCCAATTCATTAAGTTAGAGAGAGGTTGTCGCCAAGGGTGTCCTCTAAGCCCTGCCCTCTTTGCGCTCTTCATAGAGCCCTTAGCTCAGGCAATAGAGGGGGATCCAGACATGGCATTTCAATTTGAGATAGTGAATATAAGATAAGTCGCAGACGACATATTGCTTACTTCAACTGACTTACAGAAGTATACCAAAGCTCATGTCTCTTTTGAGACTCTCTGGCTCTTATTCTGGGTATAAATTGAATACACATAAGACCCAGATACTTACATATAATTTCACACCGAACACTGACTTGAAAGGAAGATTTGATTTTATTTGGGATGCCCCTGCCATTAAATATTTGAAAGTTTAGATCCCAAAAGACATTACCAAAATATATGACGAATTATGACCCAGTTATCAAGACCATTAGAGCAGATCTAGACAGATGGACTGTACTACCTCTGGATATGTCCAACAGAATAGAAACGATAATAATGAATGTCCTTCCCTGGCTACTGTACTTATTCCAGTCACTTCCTATACAGATCCCCCTAAAGACTTTAGGGAATGGAATAGAATGATAGCCAGATTTGTCTGGAACAGTAAGAGGCCCCAGATCAAATATAAGACCTTGCAGTTACCTAAGGATGAGGGGGGCTCTCTCTACTAGGTGTGGAGGACTATTATATTGCTGCCCAGCTAAGACCACTAGTTTGCTGGTATAATACAAACTACTCCACTAGATGGAAAGACTTGGAGTAAAAGCAATCCGAAACACCAACACAGGCTTTATTGGGTAATAACCAACATCATGACCTGGACCAGGACTGCCCTTAAGGTGTGGTTTAACACCTGTAAAAAAAACTCCAACTTAAGAAATATGCAAAAATATTGAAATGGGTGTTGTATGACGGTGTAGCATCACTTCTAGACAACCGATTCAGCCAGTGGGCACATAATGGTATCACCGCCTACGGCACTATAACTGACAATCTTATTAGCATATTTACTGATCCGTATAAGGCTAAAGACAGTTAACATCTAATCTCACAAATTCACAAAAAACTACAAAATGCCAAGAACCATTCTACAATCCAGGTTAAGCAAAAATGGGAGGCGGAGTCTGGCTTGGTGATATATGAGGATGATTTGAAATTCAGTTCTGTTGGAAGAACGTAATCAAATTTTTTGTCACTCCTAAGCTGAAATTTAAACGGCAGGGTTTCCTAGGACAGGATAAATGCTGGAGACAATGCGGCAATGTGATAATGGCAGACTACTTTCATATATTCTAGGCTTGCCCACTTATCCAATCATATTGGCAAGAACTTTGTGAAGAAATTCAATCAATCTTTGGTTTAAAAAGTTGTTTTTTCTTTCATCACATTGTGCCTGGGAAAATTCTCAGTTGGACGTAAGGCTTAGGACAAAGTGCTTTTGGCTGCAAACAAAAAGGCCATTACACGGAAGTGGCTGCAGACAAATGTGCCATCAAAGAACGACTGGATCACCACTGTCAACGAAATAAAGTGCATGGAAAAACTGACCTTTGCCCCAAGACTACGACCTGAACAGTTTATACCAAATAATGGGAAAAGTGGACTTTATATTTCCCAAACGTGTAACTCATTTTCTGTGTGAAAGACAACCCCATTTGCCCTAATCTATACCCAAAGTAAACCCTGTCGCCGGACCTGTTATTGTTTTTGTGGGTTTTTTTCTTTTTCTTCCTCTGTTTTAAGCACCAAAGTTTATCTTTTACTGTTGAAAAAAATAATTGAACATTTAATTAAAAAGAAAATCCAAAAAAATGAAGTGGAATACTAATTTGTAAATGAAAAAATAAAGAAATCCCTTGTATTTGACAGGGGTATGAATCAGTTTGTAGGACAAACAGCAGACATGGCGAAATAATAAAGAGTGCGAAGAACAATTGAATGATGGAAATATTCCTGCTTGGAAATTCAACTGGTTAAAAAATACACATCAGAATACTTAGGTTGACCCAAATACTTTGAGCAAGTAAATCCTGAGGTTGACATTTATACTTTGATGACACTGATGTTTGGGAGATTTTCTGTTTTTCTACCACCCATAAAAGATAAAATTCTGCAGCATTGCAGCAATGTGGATTCATTTTTGGAATCACAATTCACAAACTAAACATGGACATTATTTCTGAAACATTAAATAAAATCAATGTGGTCTCTTTTTATCTGACAGTTCTTCTTCTTCAGCATCTTTCACTTAGTTTATCTATGGTCTCTCACAGCCACCACTTTCCATCTTCTTGATTTGAGGTCATGTTCAAAATGGAAAAATATCAAACCTGGTATCACCTGTCAGTCCTCACCTGTCAGACCTCCCCTGTCATACTTACACCTGTCTGATGGGATGATGGAGACAGTTTCAGCACTGATCGCTGAGAAATGAGGAGCTGAAATGAGTTGGAGCTGATCATGCTCCTCTCTCAGCCTCAGTTTTTCTGTCATCTATCACTCTGCTGCCTTTTCTCAGCCACTTTTCTCTCTAGAAACCAGAGGTGGATCAAGCAGCTCGGCTCAGCGACTTTAATCCACAGCACTGACCTGAATTCCCATTTTTTCCTCAGCGTCCTGTGCTCCACCCTTCATTTCCTCCCTCTCTCATTACCTCCGTCCTCCAGCTGCTTTTCCTCTCTCCCTGAAATGTACACACAAGCTGCTGCTTGTGCTTTTCCCCTGTGTAATCACCATATTCCATCTCTTCACTTTTTTGTCAGGATCTCACAAACAGTGAAAACACTTGTGTGTGGGGAGGGTGTTTCCACGGTTACTGCAGAGCCACTAAATAACGGTGACATTGACTCTTGTCAAGCAAAATGATATTTCCATAGATACGGGGACTAGTAAACAACGGACTGAATCCCCAAATCAAACGGAGGACGTGAGGCAGGTGAAGAGGAGGTTTTGGTAGAGTGGAACCAGCACCAGACCTAGACCAGGACCTGTGGTGATCCTGGTTCTACCATCTGTGCTGCAGCCTTGGCGTGTGTCTGATGTTCTGCTGCATTCATCCTTCACTCACCCAAAAAGCAGATGTCACCGTGACAACGGGGAGCGGCAGATCGCCGTGGCGACCGACCGGTGGCAGGTTGAAGGTATCTCTGCCCTGCGGTGCCCAGCAGATGGAAGCTGAGGTCATTATCTACCCCCCAACCCCCCATCACTGCATCACAGCACTGCAAAGACACATCAGCTCCTGGGTGATTTTTATTCAAAGCAAACACCTGATAAACCTTATGTTATGTAACTATTACTTTATCTTCATCCTTATACAAAGCTGTGATATAAAGTTAATATTTTAACAGTTAGGTGTGAAAAGGGGGCTTACAATTCATAAGGTCACATGACCAGTCCCTTTTGCTTTTGGAGAATTGGATTTGAGGATCATTATCTCGCAAAGGAACTCCCTATTTGTTAACATATGACAACAATCTGCAAATATATAAAGTTTATAATTAGATAACCTAATGGAGTTGCATTGAAACAATCTTGAAACGATTGTTTTATATATATGATACCTATGTATTATTTAGGCGATACATTAAAAAAATGTCTTAGTAATATGTCATGCAATAGAGGCTTTGAGTATCAACAGACAAACTTTAGTCCACACCCACACACAAACACACAAACATACACACACACACACACACACAAAAACACACATTAAGAACTGAAGCTGTTTGTTTTGCTGTCAGTTAGAACTAATTATCAGTTCCTCTGTGGATGTTGTGCTAAACATTTCCTTGTTTACTTTACTCCAACATGCTTGTCCCTGATATCAATGATGGAAAATATTCACATAGCAGTAGGCCGTAACTCTGCCCTCAATCCTCATAATCTGCAAAAGTAAAGAAGGCAAGCAAAACAGTGACAACAAAACCCCAACAACTAGAGACAGAAAGTAGGGCAGCAGTTTTATTATTATTTATCATCACAGCAGGATGCTTTATAATAAATAAGCTGAGCAGCAGGATAGAGGACACGTTAAATTCATGTTCACATGTGTCACGTCTTGGCATTCCCCCCGCAGACAGCTGTCAGAAACTGGTTCCTCTGACCACTGCAGCATGGAAGACGTCTACGGAGCCATGAGTGTCAGCAATTATCCTTCAAACTGCCGCAAGCTACATGAGCTACAGAGTAAATTTAACTTCCTGTGTGAAGTGCTGCTGCTGCTCTGCAGCTTTTCTGCTGCTCCACTGAAACGAGGCAGACACATGTTCCAGATATGGGTTTGTTGTGCATTGCTGAGGTCAGGGAATGTTTTGTTTGTTAGTGCAGTGATGTTTACAGCTGGCGTCTCTCCAGATGTCTTGAGTTGTTCTTGTTTGTGCCAGACGGTGAGGTGTCGATGTTTTACAGGCCTGCTGCACATGTGCACAGACCTTGTGAAAGCAGCAGTTTATGGAGCTACTGGAATGATCAAAGGTCAGCTGGTATAAAATCGCTCGTTCAGTATTTCATTTTCTACTTATTTTCTGTGTGAATGGCTGCAGGAGTTCAGAAAACTACTTTGAAATGAATAGTTCATACCATGTGTTGTCCAGCTCTAATAGCAGAAAAAAATCGCTTAAAGCGATTCTTAGTGGTTGCTTTGGAAAAAATAGACGAAAATTATGTGTTTTCGGCAAGGGATGTGATTGATCCCTGTGAAAAATTCATAATGTCTTTAAAGTTAAGTTCCTTGAAGATCTGTTTTCATGAAAGTTTAAACTGATTAAAGTTAAATTTCAAAGATTCTCTTTTTCCTGTTGGAAAAAATAGTTGCAGAAATTCAAAATATGGTGAAATGCATTGCTGCTGTTAGTGGACTTTTATCACTTTTTGTCACCTATAGAGCAATTTATCACGTAATGAGCGGAGAGGAGCATTAGATCCTCTAAATATATATATAACGGAGCCACTTCTGAAAGTCAATTACAGATTTACACTCAGCTGTAAACATGAAAAGTGTGAATATCTGTGTGAAGGATCAAAACAAAGCTCTAACGAGAAGCTGAAATCCTCCTCACTTCCTCACACACTTGAACCATTACAGCAAGGAGCAAGAAGGTGTAAATCTAACAGGCTGTAAACCCTTTTTTTACTGGTGTAACAGACCTTTTTCACAGCAGCCAGACTGATTTGAAACAGTAGGAAAACACAATTGTACTAATAAAGGCAAAGCAAGTTTGTTGGTATAGAACATTTCACTAATGTAATCCTTTACATAAAACATTAAATAAACATACATAAAACATTAAATAAGATTAAAGACAATTGCTTATAGGGGAAATTTTTTAAATTTTAAATTAAAATTAGAAGAAATTACTGTATAAGATTAAAAAAATATATATATATTAAAAACAAGCAATATATAATTTAAAAGAAGTTTATTAAAGTGAGAAAAATCAAAAAAATTACAAACAAAATGAGATCAAAGTTACAGTGAAATTAAAAATAAATAAGAAATGATGTCGTTGATGTATGAATCAACAGTCACTAACTGCAACAAACACACACACACACACACACACACACTCATACACTTCTATACTACATTACATATGATGACATTCCTTGTTTCAGTCATGTTTCTCTGTCATCTATATATAATCAATGACTGTCTGTCAATCTGTTTCTCTCATTTCTCTCTGACTGATCAACCTCCACTTTCAGTTATAGCTGCGCATGGCACAATGATGTGTGTCTTTTTCTGTGAATTTTTTCAGATGGATAGTCTAAACTTTGTTATTACATAATTGTCATTAAAACCTAAAGTCCTGTAGGTGTTGTGTGGTGGTGTAGGGGGTAGTGTTCTTGCTTCATAAGCAGCAGATCTGTGTTTGAGTCCTGGCTGAAGTCTTATTTTTTCTATGTAACTAAATATATAAAAAAAAATAAAAAAGTTAATCCCATCTACTTACGTATCCCACCACTATCCTGTAGCAGCTCTTTTGTGTTACAGCTCTGCATCACCATGATGATTACATCCAACCATTTTATTACCATTCAAACCTCCATTGTCTTCCTGCTATAATCGTCCTCCAACGTACTTTCCTGGTTTATCTGCTACTTTATTCCTCACTAACACAGGCTACTGTGGCTGTAGCCAACCACAAAACTACAAACTTCCTAAGAAAACTTTACATGCTGCTGTTGCTTTCATAGACCTCCAGAAAATCCAAACACTATCATTTTATGGATGGATGGATGGATAGATAAGTTGTTGTGAATTTTAAAACAATGTGAAAACCCCAAAAGATTTATTATCATTTCACAATTTACTACAAATACTGTGGTTATCAGAACAGTGTGTGGGACATTAAATAAATCCAGACTGTGAGGCACACATCAACCCCCTCCCCCACCCCCCACCCCCAGTGGTGCATCATAGGAGCCATTTCTGGCTCTTGCAGCATTTTATTGAGTAATTGAGGGGCTGAACAGCATTTACATGTGAAAACCTCCCGGAGCTACGGTCTGTGATGACAAAGCTCGGCCTCAGACAGCTGATCCACAAAGAGGCCTGGTTAAGTTGCTTCTGCAGCCAGCAGCTGCTCGATGACCCCTCGTCCCTCTGCTTAGCTTCCCAAATACTTAGGAAACAGGAGAGACACCACATGCATCACGTGCAGCAGCAACGAAACAATGATTCAGACGCTTTATTCCTATAAATCACATGTTGTTTGAGTCTAATCTAATCTTTAACCTGCTGCTGAAACTGTGCAGTTGTAGATTTAGGAGATTCTGCCTCAAAGTAAAGCATCTCAGCATATTTTAGGAACATTGTGTATCTGTCCTTTATGGTATAAAACATTTTTCTGCTTTGACCTTATATCTTTCACACAATAAACACTAGTCACTTAATTTTTCCCCCCAAATTCTGATTGTTTCACTGCAGGAAAAAAATCAAATCAAATCCTTCCATGGTTGTGACTTCAGGGTGTTGGTGACATTATTACTTTCTGCCTGTTTGTTTCAGCAGCTTTATTTATTTATTGCTATTACTTTTCTTGGTATAAAGCATCAGCTGAATGGACTGTCATTCATTTTAAAGCAGCTTAGTGAGCAAGTCAAGTAAGTTTTTTTTTTCAGCTCAAAATCACAAATCACAGATTTGCCCAAATGTTTTTTACAGTTTGTACAACAACAACACAACAACATCCTCTAAATACTGCTACTAGGACTACTAGTAATGATACTACTGCTGTCCTTAGACCCTTACATCATGCGACGAGAAACTCCATTAAAAAAACTTTAACAGAAAAAAAGTTCTTAAGGAATTAGGGTTAGTTCTAAAGGTTGTTGAGGTTTAAACCTCAGGAAGATAGAGAGGAGGATCAGGCTGCAACAGATGATGGAAACAAAACATTTAAATAGGAAAAGTTGAGTTTGACATTAATTAGAAAAACAGAAATCAGTTGAATTGTGGATGTCAGCCACTGTTTGTGTGACACCAAGTGTTTCAGGGATTTGTGGCCTTCCTCCCTGCATCGTGCTCTGGACAACAGGATACATCCTGGAACCAACAGGTCACACCCAGCCTGTTTTCCCTAGATTCATGATCAACATCGAAATGGAAATCTGTGCTCCTGCTTTCCACCTGACCTGCAGGAGCAGGAGATAACACAGGATCAAGCCCAGGTACGAGCAGCTCCTGTTGATGCGACAAGGAGATTACATAAGTAGAATTAAACCAGTGACAGGGGCGATGTGTTTTATTAGCGGTGCCAGATCTATATTTGGAGCCCACAGCAACAGACGTTCGGGGATGAAAATAGCCTTTAACAGCCCGGTTTGGGAGCTTTATTCCATTCCACTCTCCTGCCATGAGGATAGTGACAGACGGAGAACACACTCAGCCAATCACATTGCTCCCCCAGGCGGGGAAGGAAGGAGGAGAGTGTGGGGGAAAGGAGAGGTGGAGGAGTGGGGGATGGAGACAGAGGAGAAGATGTTGTGATAATAAGCAGCTCGGAGCTGGTTGTTGTCGCTGAATAAAACAGATACAATATATACATGAAGACTAATAACTAAAAAAAAATAATTCAGAAAAAAATATCCAGAAATAAGACAGCTGCTTTAACTTTATATATTTATACATGCACTTATATTTAACAGACTGTTTCTCAACTATTCTCACATTTACCGTTTTTAATAAAAACTAAAGATATTGTATCACATTACTTTCCTGATGTTTTGATATTTCTGTTTTCGCAATAAAGTTTCACAAAAACATCTCAAGTCTCATGAATATTAATGAGCCTGTTTGATGATTTGAATGGATATTAATTGGGGTGGATGGTGACATCACAGTTGTGACATCACAACTTCACAGATGTCCCAGGTTCAGATAAAAGCACAGTTTCTGAATACAGAACTTTACTGCATTTGTGCTTTTGATTAGAAAACGGTGTGTGTGTGTATAAATATATATATATATATATATATATATATATATATATATATATATATATATATATATATATATATATATATACATTTTTCTAATCAAACTAAGCTTTAAAATCCCAATTCCTAGGATGCATTCAAAATGTATTGTGAAGCAAGTTAAAACTGGATTTTGAGCTGATCTCTCTTATCTTTCTTCTTTGGCTGTAAAATTAAGTAAGCTTCTCTCCTGCAGCAGCAGACGGATCCTCAGCGACTTCTGCAGATAAATAGGGGGGGGGGGGTAGAAACCCAATCTCCTGGTATTGGGTGCTTGCTGCCCCCCTGAGAGAAAACCAAGAACAAGAGGCCCAGATGTCCTCAACAATGGACCCTGCCCCTCAGCAGCAGGACTCTAAGGCCTCATTCAGGACTCAGTTTTTCTGCTGCTTCCAGGGAGACGAGCCAGGACTCACTTCATCTCTGTCTGTGTTGTTGTGTTTGTCTACACGCTCTGACACGTATGTGCACGTCAACAGAAATTAACAAATGGGTCGCAATGTTGTCAGGAAACAGCTGAGTCCAGCAGGTCACAGTAAAACCTCCATGAAATTACACTGCTGGAATGAATAAACTAATGTGATGTGTATGTTTTATGGCTGGATCTTTATACTGAGATAATTTCCTAATACGCAAGAGAAGCATGTAAGTAGTAGCGGTCAATGACATCCTCAACCCATCAACTCTACTTTAAACCAGTTTAATTATTCAGTTTAAGCTTTATTCACAGTTTTAGTTTTCATTCATTGCTTTAGTTTATTCACTTTTATAGCATTTCTATTTCATTATGTTAAAAAATAAAAGTTATTTTTCTCTTTAAAAATAAATTATTCTCTTGATCAAACATTTCATAGAATATAAAGAACCAAAGAATAAATTTGGACGTTTTACAGTACAAAGTCTCAAAATAGAGCTGCAATATTTAATTGATTAGTTGCCATTAATTTGTTGTTGACTAATAATGTTTTTGTAGGTGAGGTTGTTGTTGTTTGACATTGTATGCAACATTGTTGTCATTTAACAGTATTTTGTGTAGGTGACATTGTTGTTTGACAGTGTTTTGAGGGGTGGCGTTGTTGTTTGACAGTGTTTTGAGGGGTGGCGTTGTTGTTTGATAGTGTTTTGTGTAGGTGATGTTGATTCACAGTGTTTTGTATGGGGGGCGATGTTGTTTAAAAGTGTTTTTGTGTATGTGATGTTGTTGCTCAACAGTATTTTGTGTAGGTGAAATTGTTGTTGTTTGACAGTGTTTTTTCTAGGTGAAGTTGTTCTTTAACAGTGTTTGTGGAGGTGATATTGTTGTTTTCTAACAGGTTTTTGTGTAGGTGATGTTGTTTGACAGTGTTTTTCTGTAGGTGACATTGTTGTTTTTGAGGAGGCAATGTTGTTGTTTGATAGTGTTTTGTATAGGCGATGTAATTTTCTGACAGTGTTTTTGTGTTGGTGACATTGTTGTTTGACAGTGTTTTGTGTAGCTGACATTGTAGTTGTTTGACAATGTTTTCTGTAGATAACATTGTTGTTGTTTGATAGTGTTTTGTGTAAGTGGCGTTGTTTGACAGTGATGTTGTGTAGGGTACATTGTTGTTGTTTGACAGTGTTTTGTGTAGGTGACATTGTTGTTGTCTAATAGTTTTTTTGTGTAGGTGATGTTGTTTGGCATTGTTTTTTTTGTAGATGACAACGTTGTCTAAAGGTTTTGTGTAGGAGACGTTGTTGTCTGACAGTGCTTCACATAGGTGACGTTGTTGTCTAAGGATTATGTGTAGGTGATGCTATTGTATAACAATTATTTGTGTAGCTGACATTGTTGTCTGACAGTATCGTAGGTGACATTTTTTGACAGTGTTTTTGTGTAGGTGACATTGTGTTGTAACAGTTTTTTCTGTAGATGATTTTGTTGTTGTCTAACCATGTTTTGTGTAGGTGATAATGTGTTTTGAAAGTGCTAGTGTGTAGGTGACGCTGTTGTTGCCTGACAGTTTTTTGTGTCGGGGATTGTTCCTGTGCGAATTTTTCTCCTCCAGCGTTGTCTTTTAGCTTGGATTCACAGGGAAGCAGCAGTCAGTCTGACTCAGGGCTGAGAGTTGAGGTTCCCCTCCCCCACCATGACCAGGATCACACACAACACACACACACACACACACACACACACACACACACACACACACACACAGGCTTGGCCTCTTGCTCCTTCACACACTCCTCCCTCTGTTTATTCACATCACCCTCAGCGCTGATACAATCTCTTTCTATCTCAATTACATCAGCCGACTCCTCCTGTTTCTTCTTCCTTTATGTCGGCACTTGTATCCTCAGTTTTTTTTTTTATGTCTGCTTCAAACTGTTTCGGGGTTATGTAATAACAGCCTCAATATTCAATATGTATAATAAAAAATAAACCTGTATTAATCTTTATAAACACTGTGGAGAAATTATTTGATGGTTTACAACCTAAATAAATAAATAGGAGCTAGGCTCAAAAACATGAAAATGATTGTTCTATTGCATCCAGTTGCATCACTGCTCTTGGTTATTTAACGTCATGAGGCTGCTCACACATTATAAACTCAAATATTTGCAAAGTGTAGCATGATGGTATTTGACAAAAATCTGACAAGATGCAACAAATACTTGTGAAATTATTTGTACTCTTGCTTTGTTGTAATTATATGTTTTCTATTCTTTTTCAGCTTTAAAAAAAATTTGCAAAGCTGTGGAAAATCTTTAAAAAATCCTTTACCTGCTGAGGTTCATCAGTCTCGAAAGTGTAAGATGATGATCTCTTAAATGCTTTTCAGGCGTAGCTGTTGATTCATCAGTCACAGGTGTCAAACTATACAGTGAAGAAAACAAGTATTTGAACACATTTGCAGCTGTATCACTCAAATAAATCGTTAAAAAATCATGCATTGTGATTTCTGGATTTTTCTTTTTAGTTTATGTCTCTCACAGTGGACATGCACCTACGATGAAAATTTCAGACCCCTCCATGATTTCTAAGTGGGAGAAATAGCAAAATAGCAGGTTGTTCAAATACTTGTTTTCTTCATTGTATATCCTAGCCTGGAGAAGTTCCGCCCAACCTGGAGAAGTGCCGCTACATCGGCACAAAGGAAGATGGTGGTGGAGGAAGTGCAGCAGCAGGAGGAGGCAGCAAGGTGGGCCAAGGCAGTCGCCCTTGGAAAACAGGGCCAGTGGACACGGTGGGAAAGTGTCGAAAGGAGGAGGTTGAGCTGGAGGGACATACTGGCTATGGAGGCGAGGAGACTGAGCTTTGCCATCAGAGCTACCTATGATGTCCTTCCAACACCAACTAATCTCCACCAATGGTGCGGCCAAGATCCTGTGTGCGTCTTACGTGCCAAGCCAGCCTCCCTAAGACACAACTTCACAGGGTGCAAAACCAGCCTTATCCAAGGGCGGTACACTTGGCACCACAACCAAGTGTTGAAGAGCCTTGCTTCCGGGTGGAGGGAAAGCAAAGTTACATCAATGTCCTGCCATGGCCAACAGCTACTACCTCTTGGGGAACTGCCTTTGTCGGCGAAGGGGGCCACAGCCGCCCGGAAGGTCGCGACACCATCAGAGAAAAGCCAGCTATGCCTAGCACGTGACTGGAAGATGCTGGCAGATGTCAGCAAACAGCTGGTGTTCCCTGCAGAGATCGCCACTACCACCATAAGGCCTGACCTGGTGCTCAGGTCCCCTCTCTTAAAGAAGCTTTACATCGTTGAGCTCACTGTAGAAGGAGGAATCCATAGAAGAGGCGTATGAGTGGAAAAACCTGCGCTACTTCGAACTGGCTGCTGAAGCGCAACATCGTGGCTGGAAGCAGAGGATTTTTGGGAACGTCCTGCACAAAACTTCTGAGGGATATGGGGGTCAGGGGACGCAACCAGCGCGTAGCCATCAAAGCCATGTCAGAAGCAGCGGAAAGAAGCAGCCACTGTCTATGGCTGAAGAGTAATGATCCCAACTGGACTCCCAAGTAACAGAACAAGAACCAGTGCCTTGACTCATTACATTTCTGTTTTTCTGTTTGTAATGTCTGATTATCCCTGTAATGTAATGTTTCCACCTGCACACATCATCTACTGCAACCTGTCCGTCCTGGAAAAGGGATTCCTCCTCTGTTTCTCTTCCTGAGGGTTATTCTCTTTTTTTTTAAATCCCCATTAAAGGGATTTGAAGGGAGTTTTACCTTGTACAAGGTGAGGGTCGAAGTACAGGGGATGTTGTGTTGCTTTTGTACAATCTGTAAAGCGCGTTGGGGCAAATCTGTGATTTGTGATTCTGGGCTATACAGATAAAGTGAATTGAATTGCCTTGAATTGACTTGAATTGAATTGACTCAGGGAGCCGGACACCAGACATCCCTGCTATACATAGTCCTTCCCTGGGAGTTCTGCCACTGACCAGCAAGGCAACTGCTGTGACCAATTGGGCTTGGGACACAAGCTCAGGTCTGATCACCCTGCAGCTGGTCACCACTGAAGAGGGTGTATAGTGTGTATGGCCGAAACACCCCATGAACACTACTGATGATGCGTACCCACAAATTCATTCCAGTTTTACCCCAACCACTCACCATTAAGTCCACCCGCACAAAAGTATTAACATCACAGTCTGTGTTTTTGGAAACCTCATCATCTAGTCTGTTCTGTTCTGATTCTTCAGTGTGGGATCAGTTCACTGATGTGATTTCACTGTGAAGGATAAGATTGTTCGGATTCTGCTGCCTTTTATTAGGATTTCGAGTTACTTTCCTCAGGTAAACTTAGATGATTTTACCACCTGCAGATTTTCCAAACAAATATTAATAATTTAATCTGTGATGAAAAGAAGTGGGTTGTGATGCACCAATGATTCACTCTATTTACTCCATTGCTTTACTTTTGTTACAGTATTTTGACTTCTCAGCTCTGATTGCACGGAATAAAATGTTTACTGATCACATGATGTTTTTTTGCTTTTTGTTCGGGTAATTTCTATGTTTTTTCCTCTTTCCTGAAGAGTGTAATCTGAACAGACCCATTGCAGAGAATGAACATGCACATACACACGCAGGAAAATTGAAAGTCTGCCATTGAAGTGCTGAAACGCGATAAAATGTCCACTTCCTGTGACAGACAATAACAGGAAGTGATTAACAAGGTCCCCAACAGGCATCATCATCATTGCTGCTGCAACATGGCTGCACCAGGCTGAAAGTCAGAGAGCAGCAGGATCCAGGATCCTCCTACAATATTTATTCTGCCACAGAAATGCAGGATACAACATGTGAAAAGCAGGAAAAAGGAGAAGGCGTGTTCTGGCTCCGGCATAGGCAAACAAACAGATTATTTTAGTTAAGGCTAAAAAATCCTAAAACAAACTGGAGATTTGCTCAAATACAAACGTCAGTGTAAACTGTACACAAGTATTTGCTATGAGTTTCCATCTGGATTCTATTAGTTGTTGGAGGATCAGTTTGACAAATAAACAACAACCTGTCAAGATATTTTTAGGGTAGGAACATCACAATTGATTCTGATGGTATAAAAATAATCTACGCAAGTCGTTAGTGCTTTCATTTTCTAATGAGCAAACACATCTGTCTCTGATCTAATTTAACTAATAAATGATATTGCTGTGTTAAATATGCCAGAACAGAAACAGCTGGAGAAGTGTAAATGTCTGTACTAATTGATTTGTATTATTATTATTTAATATCAGTTATTGTTCCACAGTAAATATTGTTTTCTGTGTTTAGGCAAAACACTTGGTGAACACTTTAGTGAAGGTGTATGTGGAAGATGAGGCGACACATTCGATCACAGCTTCCAGGTAAACCAGGATAGCAACAGACCCTCCAACAAAGACCCTTCAGTGGCTGCACTACAGCATGTTCTGAGAATGAGAAAACAAATACTGAAACAGGAAGACAATTCCAAAGGAGAGGAGCCTGGTAGTTGAAGGCTTTGCTACCATGTTAATTTCATTTTGGGACCAGCGTTCTAGATGAGTGATATGTAACTATGAGATCCTTAAGGTAGGATGTAGCCTGATTTTAATTTTTTCAATTCTATTCTTGATTTTACAGGAAGCCAGTGCAGAGAGGCTAATACAGGTGAGATATAATCCCTTCTTCTATTGCCTGTTAATATATTATCAGCTACATCCTGGATCAACTGGAGAGTACTTTTTGGTGCAGCAGGACAATAAAGAATTGCAGTAGTCATGCATTTTAAGTAACAAATGCGTGGACAAGTTTTTCTGCATCTTT
Source organism: Eupleurogrammus muticus (assembly GCA_036785175.1). Lineage (NCBI taxonomy): Eukaryota > Metazoa > Chordata > Actinopteri > Scombriformes > Trichiuridae > Eupleurogrammus > Eupleurogrammus muticus. The sequence continues at coordinate 1,860,844 of JAYKQN010000018.1, forward strand.
TAGAAACAGGAACGACCTTTGCTTTGGTGAATATGTGAAAGAAGGCAGTCCTAGAAATGTTTTATGTGTGCAGAGAATGGCATATATTGTTCAAAGATGACTCCCAGGTTTCTGAAAGTGGTGCTAGAGGCCAGGGAGATGTCACCTAAAATAGCTATATCACTGGATATTGAATTTTTCAGGATTTCAGGTCAGAGTAACAAAGACTTCAGTTTTGTCTGAATTAGTAGCAGAAAGTTTCAGGATTTTATATCCTTAAGACATGCTCGAAATTTGGCTTGTTGGTTGGCTTTATTTGGCATTATTGACAGGTACAGTTGTGTATTGCCTGCATACAGTGGAAATTGTTAGTGTCTCCTAAGAATTTTAGTAAACATGTTTCCTTGGAAACATTACATCAGCAGCCTATTAACACTCAAAATAAAGTTGCATCATGTTTAAATCTAACAGAGATAAAGTGAAGTTAATGAAGTTGATGAAGGTTTGAAGTAAATTATGTTATTTTAAGATAGTAAAGGTAATAAAGTTAATAGAGTCAATGCAGTTTCAAAGTTAGTAAGGTTTGTAGTTGTAGTTAAACTGAAGTCAGTGAAGGTAATGAAGTTAATAAAGTTAGTAAAATTAATATAGGGAAGTTAGTAAAGCCACTAAGTTTAACCTTAGGAGGATTGTGAAATTAAAGATGTTCATGAAATTAAGTGAAGTTAATGATGGTGAAGTTAATGACGTTCATAAACTTAGTGAAGAAAGTGACGTTGGTGAAGTTAATGAAGTTAGTGAAGTTTTAAAGTTATTGAAGTTAATGAAGTTTTGAAGTTAATAAAGTTAGTGAATCTAGTGAAGTCATTTAAGTTAACAAAGAATGAAATAAGTGAAGTAATAAACTTAATGAAATTAATGTTAATACAGTTTTTGACTTAATGACATTAGTGACGTTTTGAAGTTATTGTAATTAATAAAGTTAGTGAAGGTATTGAAATTAATGAAGTTAGTGAAGTTAAAGAAGTTTTGAAGTTAGTGAAGTATGTGAATTTAATAAAGTTAGTGAAATAATTGAAGTTAGTGAAGTTACTGAAGTTTTGAGGTAAATGAAGTTAGTGATGTTAAGATGATGAAATTTGTGGAGTTAGTGAAATTAATTAAATGCATGCGTTTAACAAGGTCAATGAAGTTTGTTAAATTAATTAATAAATTAATTAATTTTGAAGGTAATGAAGTTAGTGAAATTAATGAAGTTAGTGAAGATTCCAGTAGATAAAACAGCAAAATTCTCTAGTCTCTCAGATGCCGCATATACCATTTTTCTTCATTTGTTATTGCCTCTTAGATTTATTTTTGGCTTCTATTAACTTCCTGTGAAGCTGTGACATCACAACCTATAAAACAGAACACACCCAACCTTCAAACTGAGCTGTGATTGGCTGTGACCTTTCACTATGTTCTGAACTGAGCAATGATTGGCGGAGACCCTTTGGCCTGGTCTGGTTATCTCAGGCTGTTTAAATGAGTTTTTTGTGTAATTGCACCAGAAAAATAAATGTCCCCTTCTGCTTTAATCCAGAATCATTCTGTGTCTGACAGAAATCACACACACATAGTCAGATATAAATGATTCTGAGCCTCTTGTATCATCTGGATCTTCACGGCTGAATATTTTCCATGGCCTGTAATGAACATTCATATGAGCAGCTTCAGATGCTGCTTTTTTCTCCCTCTCAGTGTGTAATTATTGTTCTTCAGGGGATGAGTAAATATAGTTGCTCTGTCTTTTAGCCAATTATGTAGAACAAAGATGGCGGATGTCAGCAGAATCCTCTGCGCTCTGGGAGCTCCCAGCACAACCAGCACAACCAGCACTGACCTTCAGGCTTTCACTTCTTCTCCAGCTCCTTATCAGCCAGCTGTGCTGCTGCAGCCTCCCAAGGACAGTTTTGGCTATGAATCATACCAGATACTCTCATTTAAAAAAGTATGTATAATTACCTTCACCAACACAGCCCATTATTGAGGAACCTGTTTCTTTGTCTTCATGCTGTTGTCTTATGTTGGAAGATTAATAAAAATATTATTTTGTTTTTGTTAAATACCCTAATAATTCAGTTTTTCATAAACCATTTTCACAAATTTAAATTCATCACACATTTTGTCACAGACTCATACCTGGTGTTAGAGAAAACTTTAACCACTTCATCGAACTCCTTCCAAAGCCTTCCAAATCTGCATGTGTGGAGTTAACCAATCGGGGAGCTGGTCAACATTTGATTTGGTTTGGTTTCAGTACTTTAGAAGCTCCTTTTGCTGCAGGAAGCATCCTATAGTCTTATATAAAGAGACTATAACTGAATAACTGAATCTTGCAGCTTTTTTGGTTCGTTTCTAAATATGTCAAGCGAAGATGATTAGGTTGATGAAGAAGATAAAGATTATGAAGCTCCTGCTGACTTATCTTCATCTCTTTATTCAGCATTTTCTATTATATATATTGGAACCAAACTAATCTCTGCTGTGTTGTTATTTAAGGACCTGAAGCTGATTAATGAGCTGGAGGTGGATTCATCATCATCATCGCAAATAAATCAGAGAATTCAGGAATTCTGACCAACATAAGAACATGTTTCAGGTTTTACGGCATTATACATTGGAGACAGAGACATTTATTTACTTATATATAGTCAAATATATGACTCACAAGCCACAGTAATGGAGTCGAGATGTGGAAAAAACTGCAGAAAATGTCATGTTTTCAGGGGGGATGATTTTCTTTTTTTTCTGCTGCATTGTGAGTGACCGACGCGGTCGCCCCACAAAAGGGATCAGGGCAACCAGAAAAGAAGCGGAGACAGGAGGCAAAGGAACTCACGTAAAAAAAAACATTTATTGACGGCGACACAAAATAAGACCCCACACGCTCACGCCAGCAGGGAAAGTCCACCTCGCACCAGGTGGACCAAACAGGCAGTCCGACGCGTCACGTCACCTGTCCCGCACGCAAACCCGTCCGGGGGAACTCCCCCTCTGCTATTCAGTTCCCCCTTATAACCAGGTGAGAACATGCATATATATTTTTATTTATTTAGAAACAAGCTGCCTCTAGTTAATAAAACCAGGACCATCTGAAAATGCATCTGTCATGCAGCAGAAACAACACCTACATTTGTTTTGTGTGCCAACAGTCATTTGCCACAAGTCATTTGCATTATTTACATGGCTTGATTGGTCACTCGATATAAATAAAACTTTGACCAATAATTTATTTTTTTTAATTTGTTTACATGCAAAATCTACATATCACATTATGTGGAAAATCACTGGTGTAATTAAACATTGTTGTTCTTTCACTGCAGCATTTTTAATAAACACAGCAAAAATCTTAAATTCCAGTCTTCAAAAGTCCATAAAGTAATGAAATCAAACTGCTTTCAGGATCTAATCAGATTTTTCTACTATATCTGTGATGTTACATTACAGTCATTACATCACTCTGCATTGATCCTTTTCCAGTTTACCTTCACGACTAAAAGACCTCGCCACAGCGCCAATGAATCAAATGTCTGAGAATTGGGTCACACACGTGGATCCTTGTGGCCGAGCCTCAGGAAACAACAGGATTCATACATCACTGCATTGGTGTGTCCAGGCTATGTGGCCTCTTTAAATAAGCTTTAATTAGATTTAGCCTTCCAACCTCTGGGAGATGAATGTGTTGAGCAAACAAAGTGGACATTCATCACACCGGATGTGACTGAGATTATCGGAATTGGAGTTTCAGCAGCAGCCAAAGGTCACAAAGTGTTTTTACATAAATACCAAGAGGTTAACATTAACAACTGAGTTTTAAATTATCATTTAGGTGCCACAGCCACTTATGTGTTAAAAGGTGAAAGGTGTCAAACATGAGTCCCGAGGGTCAGAATTGGCCACTGAAGGGTCCGATCCCAATGATCCAGTTCCTGTTTCTACACAGAAATGTAATGTCAGTGAGAATATTCCAGAGCTCAAGACATAAAATATTGATAGTTTAGACTAGTAAATGCTTAGTTAAACAGAAGAAAACCTTACCTGCTGCTGATTTCAAATGACTGAATATGGGACATCTGATTCTTAGAACTTTACTTTTTTCATTATATCATCACACCTTCTGTAAATTAAAGGTAAATTATCATTTACATATTTATAATGTATTTCTTTACATGAAAATGAAAAGTTTGTAGGTTTTGTTATTTTTTTAAATAAATGTATACTGGTCCAACACTGGAAAATAAATTGTATAAACTAACTGAGTTTGACTCCTCTGCTGTAAATGATCCTGATATTAAAACCTTCTATGATGTATGAGCTGTAAAAAATACATTAGTGACTATTTTTTAAGTAATATTCATTGCTAACACTGTTACACGTGAGTTTTTCTGAAGCTGGGTCCAGAGTGATTCTCTACCTGCTGTTGTTTTATTCCCTTCAGACATGATGATGTAAGTGTGAGCAGGATTCTACACAGCACAGTTGCATCAGTTGAGTTAATTTCAGCTTGAATCAGTTCCACTCAAATGATATTTGCATCATTAGAATGTGAGGGCTGGTCGTTTGTTAACACACTTAGTTTGACTTGACATTTACTGCAACAGGAAAGGTGAATCTAGAGATGAGCACCGATCAAACATCATGAGCTGATAAGGTCACCCAGCAGCATTTTAAATGAAGGATATTTGACCAAAGCAGAGAGACTGCTGCTCTTCTCTAGTCATATCCACATAAACAGGAAGCGTATGGCGTGTTATAGGAGGGGGAGGGGAGGCTTTAGGAAGAAAAACTGAGGAAACAAAGACAGAAAGACACACAAAGAAATCTAAAATTCACACTCTTTATACTGCGCATGTACCATATGTTTAATTTACACCAAAGATTGTAGGGGGGAAAACTGAAAGGGAAAAAGTACCAATCACAGATTCCTGTTTTTTTTTTTTAATAAATTTTATACAGGTTGTCACTAACAACACAAAAAGAGGATTTTATCTTAGGCCTGAATTACTCAGTTCATTATTATCCGTTATAAGGGAAGGTTTCTAGTGCCTTCACCTAAAAAAAATCACAAACCCTAAAGGTGCCACTCCAGCATGTAGATTTCCTGACGACGGCGTGCTAATGCTAATCCATCGCTCTGAGTGGAATCCCCTAGCCGTTGGCCTTTTATCAGGCTTTTTCTGTGTGGATGAGATTGAAGTCCTTTTAGTGTTGTCAGATAGACAGTGCTGCAGCAGACGCTGGATCCAGCGGCGAGGGAGGCGCCGGCGGCCTGTTGCCACGGTGACACGGGCCAGCTGAGTTCTGTCTCATTTGCAGATGCAAACGAAACCTCGACGCCTGCTTCTCCTCTGGAGACGCCACCCCAACCCCAATCCCCCAAACACCTGAGATACAAACAGGAGGAGCAACATTTATTTGCTTTTCATGTTTGCTCATGATCTGCCTCGTTTGTGCCTGTCCTGTTTCCTCTGGGAAGAGGAAGAGCTTCTCGTTCCTAGGGTTAAGCTATTGGCTATCAATAATCACTATAAAAGACAATATCAGCTATAGGCTATCAATAATCACTAATAATGATAATATCAGCTATAGACTATCAATAATGACTATTAATGATAGTACCAGTTATACACTATCAATAATCACTATTGATGATAATATCAGTTATAGACTATCAATAATCACTATAAAAGACAATATCAGCTATAGGCTATCAATAATCACTATTAATAATATTATCAGCTATAGACTATCAATAATCACTATAAATGATAATATCAGCTATAGACTATCAATAATCACTATTCATGATAATATCAGCTATAGACTATCAATAATCACTAATAATGATAATATTGGCTATAGATTATAAATAATCACTATTTATAATAATATTGGCTACAAACTATCAATAATCACTAATAATGATAATATCAGCTTTCAGATTGAGATACTTACCAATCACTAAGTAATTACACATATTTTAAATAACATTCTATGCTCAAAAGCTATTTTTCAGTTTAAAAAAAAACTATTGTACTACAGAAAAAAAACATTTTATTTAGATTTAATTTGATGAAGTGCTCATCAATGCATTTAATTCAATGCTGACCAGGCCTGTTTTTCAGCTCTAATTGAGGTCCAGAATTAATCTGTTATATCTCTAAAACCACAAAGATCATGGACTTAAACCTGGAATCAAAATAGATCTACAAAACCTGAGGTGACTACAGAAGAGTCAGAATCAACTTGTGTTGCTGTTACACAGCAAATGAAGCTAGAATATTGCCAAATAAAAAATCTGACATTGTGTTTTGCTACAGATAAAAACAAACAAACACTCAAATCATTTACTATTTAGGTTTTCTCATGTGATTCAAGTACTGATGTGATGATTGGATCACTGTGCTGATTTAAACAGGCCTTCAGTGTCTCCTATAGTGAAGCTGTAGTCCACACCCACGCTGACGTCTTCTTCCTCCTCTTCGCTGCCATTGATTCGGCCTTCCGGGGGTGGCGGCGGCTGAATAACAGCAGCGCTCCACCCAGCGACAACAAAAAGGCAGACGACTCCTTTGTCTGGCTGGAGGTAAACAGCTGGGAACAGATGATGCTGATTTACAGGCACTGTGGCGACAGGGACAAACAGGCGAGGGGCGAGAGAGGCAGGAATAAAGGAGAGAGAGAGGGTCAGATCAAAGAAAAGAGGGGACTACAACTGAAGTGCAGTTTGTGCATTTGTGTGTCTGAAATCCCCTAAAAGCATTTCCCTGAACACACCAAAGACGAATGAACAATAACACGTATGTGATGTCAGAAATGTTCTGAGGACAGACGTCAAACTGCAGAAAATTACAATAAAAGCTATCGTCACTATCATCCTCCTCCTCCTACCAACAAAATCTATTTTTTCCTGTTAGACAAACAGATGATTAACAGAATAATGATTTGATGCAGGTAGAGAACACAAAAGAACAGCAATGAAACCGCTATTACCAAGTGTGGCTGACGTGCACTCATGAGAAACGCCACATATGCCGCGCTGACCAAATCCTGAATGGTTAAATGATCATAAATAATTAGGGCATTCTTTCAGCAGATGTCTCTTTCTGCAGAAACGCTACTTCTTGATAGAATGAGCGGGCGATAAGGAGCTGGTGGAGAAACAGAAACAGAGAGGAGAGGAGACAGGAAAAGGTGGATGCTATGGCCTGCAATACAATACATAATGTGTGCACACTCACACTCACACACACACACGCATTTATAATGCAAAATCTCACAATACGCACACATCAATGCCTGGAGCCGAGTGACCCTCCCCCCAAAAACACATAAGCACAGCAACATTATTTACGAGCGTTTCCACTTGAAGCCGCTGGGACTCACTCCACCGTCATTGTGTCGCTGATCCTATAAATTACTCAGCTCACACTCAAATATTAATCAGCCCATCACCAACGGGATGGGGACACATTCTCTCTCTATTATTCTTATATATTCCTGAGCTCCAATCATGGTTTTACATAAGATTGTGTAGCCCGTAAGAATTTGATATACCTTAATAATAAATACTTTAATAGTTTGTGTAATGAATACTTTTAATAAATAGAGTTCATAATTAGAATAAATATGGTCTAGTTAAAATGTTAAAAAAGTTAAAAACATTTGAGAGATTGATGAGAGTTCAATACTTTGAGAGTGTGATGACGTCATGTTTGACGAGGAAGATAGCCACAAAAGGGACGTGTGCGTGTGCAGTTAAACGCGAAGTTAAGTGAAAATAGAAATGTATAACCCATATATTTCTGATGTGTAGACATAGTAGTAACCTAAGTGAACGACTAGTGAACCTATTTCGTTGCTACAATGCATTCGGGACTGTTAATGAAAATCTACTGCTACTCGTGGTGAAAGTTCGGGCAGTCGCCATTTTAGTCTATGTAAACCTTTATTGTAAGTTAACTTTGTCGAGTGCTTTGCTAAACGGAGAGTGTTAGCCGGTCAGGAGAACACCGATGTCGTGGAGGAAGCCAGAGGACATTGTCTAGCTACAACTGGAGTTTACACCGCTGAAGACAACGTTAGCTGAGCCAAGGAGCCACAGTGCTGTGGAACACGCGTTGTTCACGCCTGCAGCTCGTGGATGCTGTGCATGCTGGAGCAGGGAACGTTGTTCTCTCACCCCCTCATCTCGTCATCTTCACTCGTTCATCTCGCTCGTCGTCAACTGGGATTTCTACGCACTCAAAGACTTCTACTTCGTCAAAAGCGCTGACTTTGGGGTATTTGACATTAGTTTGCCGGCTTATAAGTTTCCTTTTATATTTTTGAAAGTATATTACTGTGAATGGGATTTTGAATGTGTGTTGAAAGCTATACCTGGGGTATAGGATATTTTGTGTTAATAACTGAAACAAGAGTGACTAATTTACCGTTCATTTAAATTAATGTGTGTATGTTTAAACGTGTGAATTTAAAGTAAACGGGTGTTCGTATTTTAAAACAGTCTGACTTATTACTTCTTATTACTAACCTGTCTACTAACTAGTAAATAAACTAGTATAATAAATAGTTATAAAGAACCTAGGGTAGCTAAACCCCTATGTTATTCCCTGAAAGGAGCAAAGGGGCGCTACATAAAAAATGGAGGCACCGCTGGGATAGATTAAATTAGATTAGGTTAGAATTAAGTAAACCTATAGGTAGTTTTGTGCATTTTAGTTTAATTTAAGCCGCATTAAAGCCACAATAGGCAAAATACTTTATCACTTTAGAATTTAAATTTAGCTTTAGTACTGCTTTAATATTAGGTTATTAAGAAGTATTCACTATGGACACTCATTTAGTTCGGTCAGAGCTGGTTACAGAGCTCAGCGAGTGGTGTCAAGGTGAGTTTCTGGATGAAGACAATGCCTTGCTTGTGCTGGTGCCAAAAGGCTCTGAAGTTGAAGAGATAGAAAAGACTCTTGAAACTGTGAAAGCTTTTGGACGTGTACAAGTAAGAGGAAGAAGATTTAAGACTAAATTGGACAGATTGAGTGTGATTTGTGAAACAAAAGAGAAAATTGACCCTACTAAGGTTCCTTCTGAAGTGCAAAGCCTGACAGTAGAAGAATATTGGTCTATCATCATCGCAGGTGAGCGTCCTGTTTTTGATGCAGATAGACAGACCCCATTGAAAGTTCTGCTTGATGCTTCAGCATCCAATGTCTCTGCTGAGTCCATTATCCGTGCTGTTGGAGATGTGTTGTCGAAAATGGAGAAGCCTTCAGGTGAGAATAGCAGTTATCGTCGCCTAAGGATGTTTTCGGGCACACTACCCACATCGGTTGGAGAAGAGGCACTGGAACACTGGCTCGAGCAGGCGCGTTTAATGGTTGAAGAAAGTGACTGCTCAAGTAAAGAAAAGCGAAGACGCATTATGGAGTGTCTCAGAGGACCAGCACTTGCAGTAGTAAAAGCAGTGCGAACAGCTGAGGCTGACGTCACGCCTGCTGAGTGCCTGGAGGCTATTGAAAGCGCATTCAGTGCAGCTGAGTCAGGTGAAGACCTCTATTTTGAGTTTCGATTGTTGCAACAAGGAAAAGATGAGAAGCTGTCTGAATTCTTGAGGCGGCTAGAGCAGTCTCTCACCAAAGTCGTTTCTAAAGGTGGTATTCCACCCAGCCGTGTGGACGTCGCCCGAGTAGAACAGTTGCTCCGGGGGGCCATATATTCGGATTTGATGCTGATACAGATTAAAATAAGGGAGAGAAGGCAAAACCCTCCAAAGTTCTTAGAGCTTCTAGCAGAGATCCGGACTGAAGAGGAGTACGCTGCTGCTAGAGTAAAGCTTAGTACGTCTGTCCACAAAGTTCATAGCAACAAGGAGGTGGACAGTCGTCAGACGGAAATACTGACCTTGAAAGCAGAGATAAAGGAGCTTAAGTCATTGTTTGCCACTATGAACACCAAGCCGTGCCATGAAGTGACTGATGAGGACAACAAGCTTGTTCCAGTACAGTTTCTGTGGCAGAGATCGGTTAAATTGCTGAGGTTGCACCGTTAAAGCAGCAGGTGCTCAGGTTGCAGAATAAATTGACTAAAGAAGATAAAGTCTCTGCTTCACCAGCTAATGCATTGAGGGTACCACCCTCAAAACCTGCTCAGTACCGTCAAATGCCACAGAAAGCTAAAGTCTCTGATGATAGCATCTGTTATCGTTGTGGCGAGCAGGGGCACTTCGCCAATAAGTGCCATAATGCAGAAAATCAGAGCAAAGTCATTCAAAAGCTCATACAGTCTCTCAAGAAAGCAAATACAGGGCAATCACCTAGCCAAGAAGAAAAGCCCTGAGACTGTCTCTCCCAGTAACAAAAGTGAAGTTACTGAAGTGGGAGGGGCACACCTGCCCAAAGGCCTTATAGGTCCCCCCTCTGTTGTACAAGTGCATGTAAATGGCCAACTATGTGAAGCTGTCCTAGACAGTGGGTCACAAGTTACCATAATTTTTGAGACATGGTACAATCAGCATTTATCAGACGTACCAGTAAACCCTGTCTCAGGCCTGGCCATATGGGGGTTAAGTGAGAACAGCTATCCCTATCTGGGCTATGTCGTCGTAGACATGGAGTTCCCTGAATGTATCAGTGGTTCAAAAGAATCCATCTCTGTCTTAGCACTGATATGTCCTGGCCCTAGAACACCTGACCAGATTCCAGTCATCCTGGGGACCAACGCCAGTCTCTTCAAGCGCCTGGCCATGATCTGTAAAGAGACTGCAGGTGTGGACATAGCCGAGACGCTGGGGATAAGAACTGAGAAAACTGTCCAGTCCTGTCCAGTGACCGGTGAGGGAGAAGAGGACGTTGGATGCATCCAATGGATGGGTCCTGGGCCCCTGACTTTACCGGCTGGCCGGGCGTGTCAAGCCATCTGCCAGGTGACTACAGAAAAGACATTTGACCAAGAGGTGCTGATGGTGGATGCTTCACCCACAGTTCCACTTCCAGCTGGTGTGCTGCTGCAGCCAATGGTTGTACCCAGTTCAGAGGTGAACGTGAAACATTTCCGTGTGGTAGTAAGTAACAAGTCAGTACGCGATACAGTCCTCCCTGTTGGAACCGTGATGGGGAATTTGTGTCCGGCTGAACAGGTGGTGCCTGCTCTGCACTCAAAGAAGATGTCCAGCACTGAGGTGAAAGAGAGTTTTGACCCTAGCCTCATTGATTTTGGCAACTCACCCATCCCAGAGCGTTGAAAAGCCAGACTCAGGCAAAAGCTGTCAGAACGAGCTAGTGCCTTCTCCTTGCGTGAATGGGATGTGGGGCTGGCGAAAGGAGTAGAGCATCACATCAGGTTGTCCGACGCCCGACCATTCCGGGAGAGGTCCCGGCGTTTGGCACCCGCAGACATTGAAGATGTACGCAGACATCTACAAGATCTTCTGAAAGCAGGCATAATCAAGGAGTCCCGTAGCCCATACGCTTCTCCGATAGTTGTCGCTAGGAAGAAGAATGGTAGTGTCAGAATGTGCATCGACGACCGAACATTGAATACCAGAACTGTACCTGACCAGTACACTACTCCTCGCATTGACGATGCGTTGGACTGCCTTACAGGAAGTAGGTGGTTCTCACTGTTAGATCTATGGTCAGGGTACTATCAGATTGCAATGGCAATGGATACCCCAGAGTGGAGTGAAATCCATATGCACAAGGGTTAGTGCGACCAAGGATGCTGGCTCACCACCCAGATATGCGGACCAGTTGGGTGCATCCCCTGAGTGTATCCCTGAAGTATTTGCATTCCCCACTCACCTTAATCTGTGCTCGTTGAAGCAGATGTCCAAATCTGAACTGATGAAAGCTCAGCAGAAGGATGACCTCATCCGCAAAGTGATGGAAGCCATGAGAGAAGGAAAGTGGCCGAATGACAAGGAGAATACCCCTGAACTAACACTGTTCCAGAGAGAAAGAGACAGTCTGGTGCTACAAGATGGGCTGCTACAGAGAACAAGCAAGCGACCTTCTGGAGAACTGGAGACACAGCTAGTGCTGCCTGTTGAGTTCCGAGAGGCTGTCCTGCGATCCCTACATGATGACATGGGACATCTGGGAGTGGAGCGGACAATTGACTTCTTACGTAGTAGGTTCTATTGGCCCAAGATGGCAGCGGATGCTGAACAAACACCTTGCAAGAAGACGGCATCACTACACCAGATCGTGAGCAGTGGGCCAATGGACCTTGTTTGCATAGATTTCCTCTCCATGGAATCAGACTCGAAAGGGATCAGTAATGTGTTGGTCGTGACAGATCATTTCACGCGGTACGCCCAGGCATTTCCAAGGAATCAGAAAGCCCTCACTGTTGCCAGAATCCTGGTAGAGAAGTACTTCGTGCATTATGGCCTGCCATGCCGAATACATTCTGACCAAGGCAGGGACTTTGAAAGTAAGTTGATACGAGAGCTCCTGATGATCCTTGGGGTGCGGAAATCCAGAACTACACCCTATCATCCTCAGGGGGATCCACAGCCCGAGAGGTTCAACCAAACTTTATTGTCCATGTTAGCTACCTTGGGGCATGAAAAGAAACGATCATGGAGTCAGCACATTCCATACGTGGTCCATGCCTACAACAATACAAAGTGTGATTCGACTGGATTTTCACCATATCTACTGATGTTTGGCCGAGAAGCTAGGTTGCCGGTAGATCTGTGTTTCGGTTGTTTTTAACTTTTTGCAACGTGTAGTCCTATACAATATGCATGCAGGAGTTCTGTATATGTGTAATTTTGTTTATTTGATTATTATTTTCTGAAGTATGTGAATGTCAGAATATTGTTTCTATTTATGTTAGAAATGTTTTTGGAGAAGTATATATTTCGTTATGCTGTAATTTTTGTAACCAATCAGAAGCTTGAGAGTTGAGAGGTCGCAGGAAGTAGTATCAACTCGAGAGAGACGAGGGAGAGAATGAGGAAGATAGCCACAAAAGGGACGTGTGCATGTGCAGTTAAACGCGAAGTTAAGTGAAAATAGAAATGTATAACCCATGTATTTCTGATGTGTAGACATAGTAGTAACCTAAGTGAACGACTAGTGAATTTCGTTGCTACAATGCATTCGGGACTGTTAATGAAAATCTACTGCTACTCGTGGTGAAAGTTCGGGCAGTCGCCATTTTAGTCTACTTAAACAAAGTTAGCTTTGTCGAGTGCTTTGCTCAACGGACAGTGTTAGCCGGTCAGGAGAACACCGATGTCGTGGAGGAAGCCAGAGGACATTGTCTAGCTACAACTGAAGTTTACACCGCTGAAGACAATGTTAGCTGAGCCAAGGAGTGGAACACGCGTTGTTCACGCCTGCAGCTCGTGGATGCTGTGCATGCTGGAGCAGGGAACGTTGTTCTCTCACCCCCTCATCTCGTCAGCTTCACTCGCTCATCTCGCTCGTCGTCAACTGGGATTGCTTAGCACTCAAAGACTTCTACTTCGTCAAAAGCGCTGACTTTGGGGTATTTGACATTAGTTTTGCCGGCTTATAAGTTTCCTTTTATATTTTTGAAAGTATATTACTGTGAATAGGATTTTGAATGTGTGTTGAAAGCTATACCTGGGGTATAGGATATTTTGTGTTAATAACTGAAACAAGAGTGACTAATTTACCGTTCATTTAAATTGATGTGTGTATGTTTAAATGTGTGAATTTAAAGTAAACTGTGTGTTTGTATTTTAAAACAGTCTGACCTATTACTACTTATTACTAACCTGTCTACTAACTAGTAAATAAACTAGTATAATAAATAGTTATAAAGAACCTAGGTCAGCTAAACCCCTATGTTATTCCCTGAAAGGAGCAAAGGGGCGCTACAATTGCACCACTTTCTGTAAAAACTGTTATTGTGGAGAACAAAGATCCCTCAGATTATTCATCAGCTCCGTTTGTTTCCTTCCATGTTAAGTAGTTGCATCAGCCTGTTAGAGGAAGGATCGTTTTATCAGTGAAGGAAACACTAACCCTCACTAACATCTGCCCTTTGTGAATCAGTGTTTTCTACCTGATCAATGACTCACGGTATTTATCTGATCAGCTGCAGTGAAACGTGACTTGATCATTCTGACAGTTTCCACCTGTTTTCTGACGCCTGGAGACACAGTTTCATCAGAAATATTACATATTACAGTCATGCTGCTGTTCTACATACTTTTGTGTTGTGATCATCACGTCACTTCCTAACCATCTCCTTAAACATAACCATGGTAACCAGGTTTTAAGTATGCAGAAATTTAAAAACATTTTAGGTCAAATCTGATACTGTTGAAGCTACTTCAGCAGTGTGTTGTTGTGATCATCACTGCTGCTTTGCATTGCGGGATTTTTAGTTCTTTTATGATAATAATCAGCATTTTACGCCCTACCGGGTGTAGACAGATGTTCAGACTGTTTTCACAGAGGATGAACTGCATGTTAATATGAAATTTCCTATCATTCATATGTTCATTAGCATGCTAAGCTAACAGTCTCTTGTGAATTCACCTGTCACCTGCCCAGCACACTGCTGTCAAACTACAACCTGTCTACAGGTTAAACACAGCACTGGTGATGTGTTTATTAATGATAATGATAAAATCATTCCATCATTGTCATCCCCTCCCCCTCTTAATGCAACATGTTGCTAGGGCAACCAATGACCATCTCTCTGTATGTCACCTTCCTGAATGTTTGAAAACACTTGATATAACAATTGACTGGTGCTGGTCCCAATATTATTTTAGCTAATTTATTTTTAATTTAAAGACGTATGGCATATGACAAACTAATGTCTTCATCGACTAAAACTAGTCTAAAATTAAATATGCAATGAATTACTAAAATGGGGCTCAATAATACGACCATTAAACATTTTTATTGAAAAGACACAAATTGAAAATGCCTGCTAGAAACAACACTGTAAGCATTTCCGTCTATGCCGATGACACCATCATAATCTAAGCTGTTTTTCACAGTTTCCTCACCCTATTTCCACCCTGTTGATAGCACTATCAAGTTGAACGAAACCCTATTTTGGTGTAAAAAAAACTTCAGGATAAAAATAAAGTACAATGAACAGAGAAAACTGCATTGTTGTGTGTAATTTTGGCCTTAAACAAAGATCTAATGTTGTTCTGGGCTGTTTCAGTTTTCATTTCACCATCACTCTTCCACTTCCAGGACTCATCAAAATCTGTGATTTTGCTCCAGGTTCAATCCATTGAGCCTCTGGTGAATCTCTCTCCTGGATGCATCCATTTAGATCTTCAGGCAAAAGATTAAATGTGCCTTTTTGCTCAGTTGTTGAGAGGCAGATGAGAAAATCAATAGCACTCTCATGCACATACATTAAATGTTAAACGAGAGCCACTAGCAAATTAGTTTTTTTCTTAGCATAAAGACTGGAAGCAGAAAACAGCTCTGACCAGCAGTAGGAGAAAATTGCTGCCAGCCCCAATAAATTAATAAAATCTTGTAGCTGGTTCAATATGTATAAAAATAGAACTTTAAAGATTTCAATTTTGTGTTTTTTCGGGGGGGGGGGTTACGAGAACTTATTTTGGAGGTTTGATGCCAACTTCTATTAAGAAAATGTTCCAGCACTGAAAACCAAAACCAACTAGATGTAACATGCTAATTAATGAGCTTTACTGAACCTGACGCACAAATTTATATTCTTTAGACATAGCTTATGATGGAATCTAAGCTGTAGTGGCTTCAGCTTCATATTTCTTATAGAGAGATGAGACTGGTGTCATTCTAATCCACATCTTGACCTGAAAGTTCTTCACCAGCTTTACCAGTTTTATAAAATATCTGCAGAGATGTTTTTATGTTCTTCATGCTTGATCACCCGTTAAACCAGGGCTCACCTGATCCCGGAGCTGCTACGTGCAAGTTTCATGAGTCTGCCACGATCCATTAACTTGTTATTAAACCCTTGACATGATTCAGCTGCTTGATGACAAAGTGATAATTACAATCAGGTGTGTTTGAGTGAAGGATGGAGTCCAACAATAAAAACTCATGCCTTTGTTTTAATTAAGTACTGTAGCAGCTCTCAGATCTGATCTGATAATGTGCTGAGCAACCAGCACTTTTTATTATGTATAAATTCATGACCTCTATCTAAAGGTCATGTGATTCCAGGCAGAATAAAGTTTTCTGTGGAGTTTCCTCTTATAATGTTTCAAAAGCCTTCAGATGATGTTGTGATGTCACTGTTCACTCATAGAAATTCACACACACCTGTAAAGGTCAGCGAAGGAAAATGAGAGCAGCATCTGCGTATTAATTTTCTCTGAGTAGACAAACCATGGCCAAGCCACTTGAACTCTGGGATTTGAAGTAGGGGAAACAATAATTTGTTGTTATTAGAGGGATTAAATTACAGAGATGTAGATTCAGGGCGATCAATGGCCAGCAAACAATTTACCACTTAAAGCTTATTGATTTACAAAGTTTCTGCACAGCTTCAGAAAAGCCTGATGGCTCCAGGAATGTCTGTGATGACAAAGACGAAGGGAAGAGATGTTTCACTGCTGTGATGAAGCTGAACCAGGGATGAACTGAGGCTGGAAATCAGAGAACAATTTTTCATGTCCCACACACCGCTCTGATAACTAAAGTATGTGTAGTAAATGGTGAAATGATAAAATGATAATAAATCTGGCGCCGCTGTAAGCAGAGTGATTAGATTAATCTGATTGATCAGAGTGGACCACTATATATATATATATATATATATATATATATATATAGTCCAGATATTTGGTTAGTTTGTTATTTGGTGAAACATTGTCCAAAATTCAGTGTAGAGTAAAAGACAACCTTCAGTTGTCAGTCAATAATGTTAACATGTCAAATGTCAATGAGCAAAAAGGACTGGTCATGTGACCTCATAACTTGTATGTCCTTCAAAAGAAAAGAAGCCCCATTTTTACACCTAACTGTAAAAACATATATTTTACATCACAGCTTTTTAGGGAAAAGAATAAAGTAATTGTTGCCATATAGAAACACGATGCAGCAGAGGGTTAACTGCATCTGCATGTACTGACACACGTTAAAACAAGCTGTAAAACCTCCATCAGAAACTGAATCTGGGGAGCAAACAGTCTCACAGTGAAACAGCTGAATATGAAGACATTGCCACACGAAGCAAACAAGTTTTTCACTTTCAACCTCAGTTGATGTCAAACACGAACTGTCACTTCATCAGTCAAGTCAGGACTTGATGTCTGGACCAGACCGAAACTTTCTGCAGCCACAAATTCAGGCCACGCTGATTGTGACTGATTCTGAATTTCCATTGTCATCCTGTGAATGTGTTGAGGAGTCAGACTCTGTGTTTCAGATGTTTGGTACCAGGAGAAGTTCATTAAAGCTGCCCAGTAGCGATGGTATCTAATCACCATAGGGACAGAAAATCCCTACAGCTTGTTTCACCTCAGCCTCTTCATTCCTGGACCAAAGGAGAAACAAAAAGAAATTTTATTTATAATTATTAACTAGAATTAATGTTCAAACATAAGTCTTGGTTGTTTACACTCAGAAATATGGACGGAACTCACTATACCTTTATATATTATTCATAAATAAATCTGCCTTCATCAGATAAAAGTCTTTGTCCAAAATTTTTTTTCATATGGGTTTGTGTCTGAGAGTTCTAGTGAACTGTTAACAGCAGCAGCTTCAATCTGTATAACACTTTCAGAGTCGCTGAAATCACTTTAACAGCAGTGCTCTGTGGTTTGTGTGGGTGTGACATTACAACAGGTGATTAGAGTTCTTTCTTTTTCACGAGGAATCTGACCTGCTACAGCTGATTAAGAAATGGTTTCTGGCAGAGATGGAAAACTGCCCTTGTGCCATCATTTTTTAATTCACACTGGAGGTGTGAAATCTTTCCATCTTCTGCTGAACCAGCTGGAACAAAAACCAAAATCAGGAAATGATGAGGTGGAAAACATGTTTGTCTGTGATTGGTTTCAACTAGACCTAATATATCAACCACCTTCTAATCCCCCTCACAATGTAAAAACAAATATAACATGAAAAAGAAGAAAAAAGAATGGATTCAATAGATATTCTCAGCATCCATTTCATTATTGAGTTTTGTTTTTAGAAACCTTTAATAACAGAGGGACATGACATATAAAGGAGTAGCAGTAATATAGTCTCAGGTGTAGGAATACAACCAGTAAGTGTAGAAAGCTGCAGTCTTATATCTTTCCTGCCATCGAATGTGCTGTGAAATGTTATTTTGTCTGCACACCAGCCATGTTCCTGCACTTTTATTTTGTATAGGTGCTTATTCACTGATTAACTACCACATTTTTTCTTAATATTAATAATAATAATACTTATACTTTAAAGTTTGTTTGATTAACTCATTAACATCTTCAGTAAGATCTCCTCTTTAAACTAGCCAATGCATTTCATCGCAAACTGAAAGCTTTCCCTTATTCAACAGTTGCACCTGTTTCATTAACAAATGTTAAAGCATCCTGAAGTCTTTATTGTCAGAACAAAGCGGTGAAGAATGCTGACCAGTATCTACTGAGCAGGATGAGGGTGGAGGTCAGAGAAGCAGATAAGAGCAGCAGAGCAGGGCGACTCCCTGACCACAGAAACAAAGCTTTATCTTCTCCTCTGTCCTTCTTCAGCTTATCGGCTGAAACTCTAACACAGCTACAGGAATGGAAACACAAACCTGAGCTCTTAAAACAAATGAAACCATTGCTTTGGGCAGGTAAAACTGAAGGTAAAACTGAAGAAGTCAGAAATTCTTTTTGTAGTGTAAAAGTCAATTCAATTCAATTTATTTGTATAGCCCAGAATCACAAATCAGATTTGCCCCAAAGGGCTTTACATTGTGTACAAAAGCAACACAACATCCCCTGTCCTTAGACCCTCACATCGTACAAGGTAAAACTCCCTAAAAAACCCCTTTAACAGGGAAAAAAACAGAAGAACCCTCAGGAAGAGTAACAGAGATGGGATCCCTCTTCCAGGACGGACAGGCTGCAGTAGATGATGTGTGCAGGTGGAGAACATTACAGAGAAATTTGGATATTACAAACAGATAAACAGAAATGTAATTAATGTTGGTAGAAGTGG